>SGPL01000767.1:0-12685 GCA_004802705.1 Bondarzewia mesenterica
CTGTTGGCTCAATGCTTGACATTCAATGATAGCGTTTTTCTGGAGACCGTGGAATGAAATTGCAACATGTGCGTGTTGATTGATCAAAATCATCAAGGCCAAACAAAGTTACGGATTTATTCATCTGACCGTATTCAGTATTAGGGTCTCCTGTACACAAGTCTTGCGACGGCCTTGCGTTCGTCTGACCGTCTGAGATAGATAAACCTGGCGCCTGAGGATGCGGCGGCCTTGAAGCAAAACGCATCGTGACCCATCCAGGTTGGTCTTCTAGATGTAATCATACCCATCTTATCCCCTCCTCGAAATCCGCGATCAGTAAGGCTGTCGCCTCTTTATATCAGGTCCTGAATGGAAGAATTCTTCGAGACTCGATGGGTAACGTGTTGATGTGCATTATCTGGTCTGTCATCACCAGGCTGCGGCCCCTTAACATAGTATGGGCCTCACATGGTGTTGATAGGGTTCGATCTGTCAATATAGCTCAGATCTCAGAGCTGGCGTATTCTTCTACATTTTCTCTATCGACTCTATCGATACATCATCATCATCATGACTTTTCTTTCAGAATCTAGATCAGAAACAAAACATCAACCTGGCTTCGCCGCCCTCCAATCAATGCCGTACTACCCGTTTCCTTCAAGGCCCCAAGTCCTTGCCGCCAAGTCGACTGCTGAGAGCGATTTCGTCCTTGTCTGGGCGTTTATCGTGATCGAGCGCGGCTATGTCCTTCGCTTTTTGCCTCACACCAAAACCGTTCTATCATGCGGTCCAAGGTAGCATCTCGTCAGGGTCACCATCTCTGGACATGTCAATGTGGCGCGCGTCAAGTCTCTCGCGTCATGGGTTCATTACCATGCACCTTTGGCTTCAGACGAAGCCCCTCATCCAGGTCCCCGCTGTCGCATTCCACACTCCTTACATTTAATCTTGAATCGAAGGGTCCTCCGCTCGTCCACCTTCCTCGTAATCAAACCGTATCTTAATCCTCGCGCACGGAATTCATTTCCCCCATACTTCTGTGTGCTAATACATGCTGGCATTTACGCCTTCCATCCGTTCGAATCATATCCTGTGATTCCTCGCGTTATGTCCACCTCGATTCCCCCAAAAATTACGGTATCAAGGCCCTTTCCTCGCCTCCGAGTCTTCAAAAGCCTGATTCGTGCCGATTGGGCAGGCATCTCCATATATTGGCTCCCATAACCTCAGCACTTATGTTTCAGGACTCCTGCTTCTTCATCTTTTCCTCTTTGAGACACGGTGCTCGCTAATATCCTCGCGAATTGACCGCTCTAGTCGTGCCCCTTAATGATGGCGTCACCGTACAGATTGGAAGGCCACTGGGTAGGCTAGCGCTCTGTTTCGATAATGATTACTCATAAAACCACCACCCCTTCTATCATTTTTTTTAGGAAACTCTCTTGCTGATTTTATCTGAAGACCGGATGAAGTTGTGTCCTACACAAACCTTGGAAGAGAGTATATATCCAAGTTTCACCGGTGTACGCAGAATCCCTATCTTACACGATGTGATACAGCGGTATCACTCAGGTTTTTGCGCCGATCTTTGGCCTCACCTTTCCGCTTTGGCTCTCCTCTTGTGCATCTGAATCGTCGGCTGTGTGGTGTAACATGTTCGATCCGGAGCATCGCTTGCCGTTGTAGAAAACGGAGCAGGCTACATATCGGACTACCCGTTCGATCATCCGGTAGCAACATCGGCCCAGTCTATCGGAAGAAAGACCGCACGGCCACCTTTGCTGACCCACTGATTACTTTGTCCGTCCAATTCCCTTGGCTTCAGCAAGCTCCACATAGAAGTGCTTGTCGCCGCACTTCGCGCACCAGTGCACTCAGTATATCCCCCCGGAGTGATTGGTCGCCCTGCACTTCTGGAATTCGTCTTCGTCTCTACAGTTATCGTGTCCATCTGCTGCACATACGTCTACAGAGCGCCGGGCCGTTTTGCGGACACGACTCGCTCTTCTCCGCCCCCCGCTCAATGCCGGTCACATTGCATCTGTCTGCTTGTATCCATCTGCAGCTCGTTCTGGTTTTCTGTGACTGTTGAAGTACCCGTTAGTCGAGCCTCGGCATTGGTGCTTCCAGACTGTATCACACTCTTCCTTTTCCTTCCTTTTTTGTTGACCATCTTATTGCTTTCTGAGCCGTCGTGGGGGTCTCTCTCCTCACCCCTCTTCATCGCAGATGAACAAGCAAACGGCAAACCGGTGTCTAATTTCCACCGTTCCCTGTCATCAATCTGGGAACGCACTGGCACGACCGAAACATTCCTGGTCCTCTTTCTTGTCAGCGAGACAGGAGTCATTCTCAGTTCCCCTTTCGAAACGCTGAAGACTGTCGTACGCCGCGTGTCCGCCGACACCTTGAACGTGAGACATGTGTTCTCGGTCCGCTGACTTGCGACTTGGAGTCCGATCTCGAATTTCTTGGCCCCAGCACCGAAGGAAGAATTGTAATCCTAACCCCGTGGCTAATGCCTATGCCCTTCCACTTTCCCTTCCTAGTTGCAGTTTGCGCGCTCCCCTCATCCGCCGGTCTGCTTTATACCCATGTCGTACGGTATCCTCCGTTTCGATCTCACTGGCCGATGGCTGTTGACATCGTGCATCGGACCGACGCGATCCGAATCCCCGCATGTCTTGTTCACCGAGTACTTATCACTTACTATCTGTGTTTCATATCCAATGTCGCCATACCGTCACTTCCGCCGCGGCAGAGTCTTGAAAAGCCGTCGGTGACAAAGTACAAAGTTCATTCGAGTCAAACGCTGGACGTATGCTCTTAGAAGGGAAATTCCCCCCCACAGCTCGACATCTTATCTTCGAACGCAGCTGCCGTCATAAGAAAATCAAACACATCATCATCAAAACCTCAATGCAGGAATTCTCCTTCCTCTCTCGCTCCGATTTGGAATTCAATATGTATATCTTTGGTGCGGTATTCTTGTATCTTTGTGAGGACTTTCGCTCACATGCACCCGGTTCTCAAGTTCCATCCCGGGAAGGAACTTACCGAGGCCCAGTGCATGGTGCCTCGGCTGCACGCTAACTTACAGCTCTTAGTCACCGCCGGGGGACTTGAAGCTGTTTGATCCACGTTCCAATCTCGGCCCTATCTGAGATGCGTGGTTTGGGCTGGCAGGCAAAAGATTTCGAAGGTGTCCTGGAATAGAATGTCCGAGTCGGCCCAGTTTTTCAGCGACCCGACGACGGCTCAGGCTATGTCGGATGTGCATCGCGAGACTTGCTGTGTACTTACAGTAAGTCCACTACATGACTCCCCATGATGCACTGAAGTGCCGAGACAATGTTCTGATTGCTGTACAGTGAAAAATTAGGTGTCCTGGAATAGTATGTCCGAGTCGGCCCAGTTTTTGAGCGGCTCGGCGACAGCTCAGGCTATGTCGGATGTACGTCGCGAGACTTGCTATGTACAGTGCACAGTGTAAAGCCGGGTCCCTTCCGCGCCATGAAGGGGACGGGCATGTGATGAAATGGTGCAGTGCTGCACGGTGGCGACGTGGAAGCTGAAGCTGAAGCTGCTTTGAAGCAGGACGATCACGGCGAGCGCGGACGCAGCTAACTTATGCACTACAAGCTTAGCTTCCTGTATCACACCGATTGTTTTCTCCGCCTTTTCATCAAATTGACGCAAAAAAAAAAAAAGCAGAGTCCAAATCCGATAATCAAGTGACCAAACGCGACGCGCTAGCATGCCGTCTGAGCTACTAGGGAAAAAAAAAGGAAAGAAAAAAAAAGAGAGAGAACGAAATCTTCCCGGCGCCAAAGCACGTCGGACATCGGACAAACTGCCGATCAGCACTTCAGTATACCAATACTAGTGTCCCACCACCGTAACTCATCGCTCGGGATCTCACTCGGACAGAAAACGACAGATCGACCCTCCCGTTTCAATCGCAACTTACTTATACTGGCCGTCAGATCTTAGTAATTACACGCCCACAAACACTCGCCTTGCCCATCATTCATGTGCAACCAACCAAATAGATATTAACCTCCGCCCGCGCGGCGATGCGGGATAATAAAGAGAGAGAAAAACATTCTCCAAGCTCGAGTACAGGAATCAATCCCGAGTCAATCCAATTCGGGGAAGGAGGGAAACAACCGGATACTATGTACTATGATATCGTAAGTATACGCACACACCAAACACCCAGTGACACACATGGACATGCGCACATTCAAAATCTATATGGCTATTCGTCAACGGAGTCGTCGTCATTTGTGGATCATGCGGGAGTCGTCAAATCGTATCGCATTATCGCCCGCCGCCCGCCGCCGCCCGTACACACTACCCACCTCCACCGCACCCGCGCCCTCTCTCTCAAAATCCGAATGATGTTGATGATGATATGGATGATGGTACCCACCGCCGTGCCCTCCTTCCCCACCACTACTGCTCGTCGTCGAGTGAGAAAGGGCAGGGACAGGCGATCCGCCACCGTGACTGAACACGCTGGCACACCGCGCACTGTCGAGGTCATCCAACGCCTGCTCATCCTCTCGCTCTCCCACCCTGTGCAGCGGCGCATATGCCGTTGCCGAGACCGAGGAGGACGGGGAGGAAGACGAAGACGACGCGGCGGCCCACGAGATAGGTGTCGGCGCTGCATACACCGGTGTTGATGCCGAGTACGCGTCGGTGGGGTTCGTGTACGACCACACGGGCGGGGGCAAGGTCGGCGTGCTCGCACGGGGGTGCGGCTGCGGCAGGTCGTGGATATTCTGGACGATGCTCGAGGGGACCGCGTACAGCTGTGTAGCACCACGCTGTTGCTGTTGCTGCTGCCTGGCGACGGCGGGTTCGGGGTAGCTAGAATAAAACCCGTGCAGCGAGGTGCCCGTGTACGGCGGCGCGGGCGTAGCAGAGCTGTCTCTGTACGCCTGCCTGTTAACCATGGAAATGGAAGAGGGCTGGGGAGCCGCGGCGGCGTGCTCTTGCCAGTGTCGATGACGTTGCGTTAGGGGTGGCGGCGGCGGCGGTATTGGAAGAGACGGAGATGGACCGACATGGTAGAGTGCGTGGTGTCCGGTCGGACCCTGAGCGTATGCGCGGCGGTGCTCGTGGTGCGCCGCGCCGAAGCCGCCCGAATCCAGTGCGTGCATCTCGTGCGGCGTCCGCGGGATGGCGAGCSCACGGTCGGGGACGGCACCGGTCTGTGCGGCGTACAACTCGGATGGGAGGGACGTGGTGGAGAGCGGCGTGCTGGGCGAGGGGGACGCGGGGCTGTAYTGGCGCCTCTGGCTCTCGGCTTCTTCGGCATCGTATCTGTGAAGAAGAAAATGAATAAGTCGCGAAGCCCACAGTGAGATTTAAGGTTATGTGCTTCTCGAGCAAAAGAGGGGAAGACGTCACGCTCGCACGTGGCACGAGCGCGAAAAGGAACGAACCGTACGTACATGTGTGCGCGTCCGTCTGGACCGACCTCGATGTGGGGCGGATGGCGAAAGTTGGTCGCGCGGACCATCTCGGGCGGAATATTGATCGCCATGATGTCCTGCCTGCTCGTGGGCCGCTGCAGCCGACCCTGACGCGCGTCTTCCTCGCGATAGTACGAAATTAGATGGTGGTCCGTGCCATCGACTTGACCGTGATCGTCTACAGGAGAGAGCGGGGGAAGGAACGGGTCAGTCACGTTGGTCAAAGGTCAATATATGCGGTTTACCCTCTTCGTCAGACCGTTCGGCTTCATAAAGGCCGAGGCCTCTGCGTACCTGCCGACACCGGTGTCGGACCTGCTGCGATGGCGTTGGACGGGGAGGTTGGAGGAGGAGGGAGGGAAAGAGGAGTTGGACGCGTTCGGGCGTCGCTCGGGCCCGGCACGAGGATTTCCTCGATCGGTGACCTCGCGGTAAACCTAAGGAACAAGTGCCGCGACGCGAGTCAGAGAAGTCTCTCGACGTGTTTGTGAGTTTGTGCGGCTCGACGGTATGGGTGTTCGCTGGAACACGTTAAAAGACACTGTTCTTGTTCTTCCCTCGAAACGACTGCAAAAAGAAAAAGAGGGAAGCACTCACGAGAAAATTACCGACGATACGGGAGGGGGACCAAGAGAGGCCCTCGGTCCAACGGTGGATGCCGCTTTCCTCGACGGAAAAGACGAAAACAGAGCCGCTCCTGATCATGGACCTTCGTTCTGCGTCGTTCAATCGGCGGGTGATGCGGGGAATAAGCCCTTGGCGGGCGGCCATGATGAGACGCAAGGCGTCGGTAGTCGTCTCCACGAAGCCGACGAAGGGCTGGGCGGTGGATTGGGGAGGGGCGGGAGTAGAGGATGTGGCGAACATCTGCGCCGGGGACGAAGACGAGACGGAGTGGGAGAGCGGGTGCGGATGGTGGATGGGCTGCGGCGAAAAGGCAGAGAGAGAACTTAACCGAGCGTGATATGGCCTTGTGATATATATGCGTAAACAAGGATATATAAGTATGTATATTAATTAATCCCGATGGCCGGTAACTCACGTTCCAATTCTGCCCTTTCGGCCGGCCTTGCCTCGTTTTGGGACTCCTCCTCCGCCTTGGCGACCCCCGGTACCACTCCGCGCCACCAGCTCCCAGCATTCCCCCTCGCGCCAAGATCCGTGGAGCCACTGCCCCAACAAAAGATAGCCGAGGGCAAAAGGGACCGGGCCTCCCAAAATTTCAAAGCGAGCGAACTCACTCAAAAAGAGCCGTGCAGCTGTATTTGACTCCGTCAGCCCCTCGGAAGAAAGATGCAAGTGAGGCCCTCGAGCAGTCTGCCCTGCGCGCGAGTTTTTTCCTAAAGAACGTCCTTTGCGTCGATGGATCCGGAAATCTTATCGCTCGATGCGGTTCGATCGCGTGCAGTCGCAGCAAGAGACGGAGCGGGTCCCATGCCCCCAGACCACGTCAGGCATCCTCCCGCGTTTCGTCCCCCTCATCATCCCCCTTTCCAGCCTAGCCAACTCGCGCAAAAGGTCACAGCTGGAGGTTCCCGCAGCAACACCTCATCGTCCTCGCGATTGACACCCGCACTCCCTCAAGCCATCTCAATCGCCGCTGCGGCGCGAGTCGACAGCAAGGACACGGAAGAATCACCATTGGTTCCTTGTGCCCAAAGGACCCCCTTCTCGCGTGCGGAAGCCATCCACCCTCCATCGGCCCATCCATCCATCGCATCGATACATAGATCACGCTCCGATATGCAGTAATATGCACGGAATCGAGCGCGCGGCGACCTGGAATATGAAAACTTGAGGGACCCTACCATGTTGCACGCACGAGTGTCGCGTGTCGTTCCTGCAACGAGTTGCCGTTCCGTAACCCCCCTCGTCCGTGTCGCCGGGTGCACCACAAAAAAAGAAGGAACCAAATGAATGACTGGATCCGATGAATGAATCGAAATCCATCGAAAACAGCACGCCCGCGAAAGTCGGGCTCGATCGACGTGTCCCTCCTGGTTGTCACCCGCCACTAAGCCGCCGCCTCAGCTCGTATCGTACTATGTACATGGTCCACATATGTGTTCCTGTCTCGCCCAAGAAACGCGATCCATCCCTCGCACTCTGGCGCACCGGCCGGCGCTGGCCGTGATTGGGCTGTTTGAAGGAAAAGAAGAGAAGGAGAGACGGGCTTTGTTGACTTGCCTGGGATCGAACCGCGAGGGAAGAAGCCTATCAAGCAAAAAGCCCCAATGGCACGAACGCCATCAAACCCTGGCGAAGGCCACGTCGAAAAGAAGCGCGCGTAGCGGCGCAGGATCGCGAGCCTACTTTGACTGCAGGGCGTCTAACTCCGATATGAGGCCCCCTGCCACCAGCCGCCGGCTTGCTCCCAAGACGAGTCAATAAATACGCAAAAACAAAACCACGCACGCACCCACAACGTGCACAGCAACATTCCGTCCACACAATTTTCTCGGGCCCTGGCGCCGTGCAACATCCGTTAGACCGCCTCACCTACCCGAGTACGATACTGCGTCGTATCAACCCCGGCCGAATCCCAAACTTTGAGCATGAGTTTGAGCTAGATGGGCAATCATCGACATCGCCGTCGGTGATGCATACATGGACTTGAAGTTTACTCATGCGCGATCGACGCGAACGAGCGCAAAGACTCTTTGGCAGCCCACCAAGGGCCTCCATCGCGGCTCCTTCCGTCTTTCAAACGACAGACTGACCTCGCGGAGCCAAAATATTTGCAACCCAGCGACCATGACTCTTGTCGCCAGCAGCTCACTGGTACGTACTCGTAGCTCATCTATTCATCTGTCCACAGCTGTCACTCCGCCGTCGCCACTGTCATCATATCACCTTTTTTTTTTTTCTTACTTTCTCCTTATCTGTTCATTTATGGTTATTATGCGAACTCAGACTCACTGATCGAGTTCCCCGTTGTCCATTCCGACAGGGTAAGGTTTTCTTCGTGAGTGGGTTCGATGGATACGATAGGATGACGGATGAGGGGTATAGATGGGTTGGTACTAGGCCATGCCGCGGCACCTTTTCAAAACCACGTGAGTCTTTCCACTCGCTGCACCTGGCTCCACATCACTCTAATCTCTGATATTTTACGGGCATCGTTCTTCAACCAGCAAAGTGGCATCAACTTCGAAGCTCCACATTCTAGCGAGTCAGACGGGCGAATCTCCCAATAACTAAATAAAACTTGAAACACTCGATGTTCGTCACTCGCCACTCGCGCCATCGAACCTCTAGTCACGGCGCATCCATGCGGATCATCACCCAAAGTTTCAGTCCGCGCTCGTGCAAATCATCTATTGTCTGTGTATGTGTACGTGTCGTACGTCCGCCGTCAAAAAGCCCATGTGGATCTGCTGATTTGCTCGTATGTAGATGCCATGTAAGATCTTCAACGATGAAGTTTGTGCGTCGTAGCTCCCGCGGCCCCGAGAATCGCACCAGTCGTCCAGTCTCAAGCTCAAGCTTCAAGCTCAAGAATCTCGAATTTTGGACGTTGAACATGCTAGAGTCTGGTGGCGCGATAACGCATCCTCCCACATGCCACCCTCCCCACACAGAGGCTAGTAAGTTGCTATTTTGCGTTGAGCGGATCAGAGTCGGTGCTGGTGTAACAATCACAACTGACATTTTCCAATCCGCCAACCAACCAGCCAAGCCGCCCAGGTGTTTAGAGCCGATCTGGAGTTCCCAAGCCGTTATGAACTTGGCGCTGCCGTCAAGGCTTTCGCGCTCGTGTTCTAAATTGGAAGGCAAGGGACTACAAACGAAAGGGCGAAAGACGCACCCCGCCCGCACGGACTTGTGGTTACCGGTTCAGTATTGTACGGCAGGTATGCATACTTATGGGCAGTCGATCATCATCCGCATCAAGTTTCATATCTCAAGCTCCAAGTCTGTGGGATACTTCCTGTCACAAAGTCCTCAAAGTTCAACGTTTCAACATCGGTGTTGTTTTGATCTTGATCGGATTCAATTGCTTCGCGCGTCAGTCGAACCTCTCGAGGTAAATAAAGTAAGGTAATGCACTCTACTGTAAGTACTACTTGCGAATACTTACTGACGTTCGAATCACCTACAGTGAGTTATCGCATCTCGCCCATGCCATAATGATGCCAAGTTTTACCAGTAAGTTCGCGAACACGTACGTTAAAACGGTGGCAGTACTGACCGCGTATGTACGGGGCATCACGGTGTCAATGCATAGGTACTAGCTAGTGTCACTTTTCCGCCAGCATCCACATGGCCATGGCGTGACACACGATACGATCCAGATATCCAAGTCCATGACGTGAAAACGGGCATCGACATCGGGCCATGGGCATCGCGCGCATAGCGCCCCCGAAGAAAAATGGAAGGATCGCGCCCGTCGTCCCCGGATCATGCCTATTCCTATGCACACGCGTCCCATTCAGGTTTCCTATTTTCCATGGCCGACTGAACTTGCAAAGGGTCCAGTACTAATGGCGCCCTCGAAACCGTTTTTTCAAAAGAGGGCAATCGCAAGACGAAGTATGTAGGTAGGTATGTACTTTGAGATGTCGGCGACCTCGATCTGGCCATTCGTATTCGTATTCAAGCTCGCTGGAGCCAATTAAATGAATCATGGCCGCATCTTCGATGAATATCGTTTGTTTGTTTGTTTTCGATTTTTGATCTTTTTGCTTTGAATCGGATGACGTCGCCGCGCGCTAAACCTTCGAGTCGACTGGGCCGTCCGCAAACGCTGCACCGTGCACACGCAGGCGCACCAGAAGTTATAAAAGCAGCGATCCCCTGCGCATGACCTGTGCGGCCTGAGTATGCTGATGATGATCGGTGGCCGGAAGCTCGAATACGTGTACAGTACTTGTCGGCATGCTTCGCGTCCCTGATGCTTTACAGCAGAGCCGGGGCTTCTGCGTCTGATTTGAACATTTAAATGGGTGGATGGACTCGGGCTTTTTCTCTCTGTGAGCGTGGATTTTGGTGCCCCTGCGTGGATCGCTTCGACTGACGTGTGTGCCGTACGTACTTGTACGTATCAACTCACCGGCTGGGCAGTCTCCGTAGCGACCCACACAGAAGACAGTCGTTCTGTGTTAAGCCGGCTGGGGAGGCGAGGTGTCGACGGTCACTGCTGCACACAGCGTTACGGTGAAGAAACATTCTGCTCAAATTTCCTGCAATGTCGCCGCGTCGCTCGTATGTGCATTTTCGATGCTCGAGTTGAAGAACCTGAATCGGGACCGACGACTCGGGTTGGGTTGGTGGAGTAGGGTCCTGAGCTTCACGATGGCACGGGCACGGCGATGCATACGTTCCCCGAGATGAACAGCGTCCATTGGGAACGACAGCGTCAGTTCCCCGGTACGCACGTACGTGTATGTGTATGTGTATGTCGTTTTTCTCCCGTAGATCGTGAATGGGAAGCGGAAGCCAGCGACGGCGTACGTCTGGTCTGGGATGCCGAGACTGCGACGCTGCGTCGTCAAACCCGTTCGATCGAAGGGCATTCTGATATCTGATACAGGTCGCGACTCTTAGCTTCTACGTCCACACCGTCTCTCGCCCGACGAGTCCGTCCAAGACGTGTTCCATTGTTCGTTGACATTTCCCAGAGGCTCGATGCCACAATCCATTATATACGGCATGCCGAAGCTGCCGCCGTCCATGCATCCATGCCAATGTCGATGTCGATGGAACACTTGACTTTGTGTTTAATATGGATTCTGCGGACCGCAGTAGGTGCCCGCTACGCAATTCTAGTTTGCACGCTGAGGTGCCTCCTGTGAGCCCTTGCGGCGTAAAAACAGCACGATGGTTGACGTTGAACGTTGAAAGTGGATGGAGGCTCTATTGCCTACATCATTCAATGACAGCTTCATAGGTACTCATGAATAGGCTATCCGAGTCTACGTACCGAATTCCATCCTCCCGAAAATACTCGCCCAAACATTCCGGACACAACTGAAGTCCTCCTCCTTAAGTTACACTACCAAACTTGAAGAGCAAAGTTTCCCAGACTCGGACACGGAACGGTTCGACCTGAAGGTGATACGAAATGCCACAAAGCACCGGTCAGAGGCAGGAAGCTTTCTGCACAGTCCGAAGTTCGAACAGGATAACTTCACCGTAACAACACCATGGAGAGCAGCGATTTCGGTATCATTCGACTCGTGGCACTCAGTAGAACAGAATTTTTCAAAGTCTCAAGAGATTCACGGAGTTTTGAACAAAACACAGAAGAATGAACTGGTTTTTGGGTATCCGAAGAATTTGGCTTTATTTGTTCCGTGAGGTGGTCACCTTGGCCGATAGTTGCTCGCGGTATATGTCGATGACCGAGGTCGAGGTCGAGTGACCCTTGGCCGGGCCAAGGAAGAGATAGAGAGAGACAGAGACAGAGAAGGGCGGTGGGCATGCTGAGGACATTGAATGATCGAGACGCGAGACGAGTCGATCGGGGGTAACATGTCGACGGTAGGATATGCATATGCCTTGTCAACAGTCAGAGGCCTGAAACACGCTCGTCGCTCGAGTAAGGATACAAGCAGGACTGCACCACTGAAATTCACGGTACTTTTTAATACATAGACACCTGTCTGGTTTTACTTGCGGCAAGTACAGGAATTGAGCGACTTGGTGCAAGTCGTTCAAGTTCGGTTCAAAAGTACAGGAAGTAAGAAATTCCGTTTTCCTGATGAACACATACGTTCCCCGAAATGAAACGACATCAGTTCCCCGATACGCATATACGTATGTGTTGTGTTGTGTTAATTCTTTTTTTCGTGGATTGTGAACGGGAAGCCAGCGATGTCTGGTCTGGGACGCCGAGAGACGCCGAGACTGCATCATCAAACCCGTTCGAAGGGCATTCTGATATCTGATACGCATAGATAGGCCGCGACGCTTCTACGTACATCCACATCGTACTCTCGCCTCGCCCGAAGCCTCCATCCCCGACGTGTTCCGTCGTTCCACCATTCGTCGACACTCCTCAGACCCCAGAGGCTCGATGCCGGGCCACAATCCATTATACGGCACGCATCAACGGAATACTCGACTCTGCGGTTATTGTACGAGCATGTATACGTACACGCCGAGCGACCAAAGGTTTCAATAACTTCGCATACCGACACCGACACATAACACAGCGATCGCGGTAACCGGCTGCAACGCAGCGATCGATCGGATCGAAGTGACTACAAATTCAA
>SGPL01000768.1:0-12651 GCA_004802705.1 Bondarzewia mesenterica
GATGGATTGCGCGTTATTTTGGCTCGTGCATGCCACGAACTACGGAGGAATACGTCAATGTTTGCCGTCAAGCATAGTTCGAAAGTGATCACGCACTGTCCCGTTATTTCGTATCGAGGGAAGCGCGAAGCATTGCTTGCCCGAGGGACATCTCTGCGTTGTCCATGACGTGCCATTGCAAAGGGCGAACGCGTTGTCGATGCAAGCGTTCTCACCATCTGGAATGCAGATCATTAGTAATTGTTATTTCGAGTAAAGAGAATGCACACCATTGCATGCATCTGTCTTCTTAAGATCAGCGAACTCCTCATTGAGCCTTTGCGCGTTTTGGCCATTGGCGAGGAGTGTGCTGTTGTCCAGCGACAAGGGCTGCGCAGAGACGACGCAAGATGCCAACAGAGAGAGAAAGAGGATTAAAATGGGTGCCATTATAGTCGGACCAGATATTTTTGTCGAATAGGTGTCTAAAACGTGAAACGTAGAGTAGAACTGAACTTGAAGGGCGCACTAGCAGTAGGTCGTTTCTGGTGTAGAGCACCAGGCTCGGGTAGCAGGAAAGTCTAGATGAGGGGCACAACGAAAGGAAAGACACTGAACATCCATACAAGCCTCGAGTCCCTTATAATAAGATGGACAATGAAAGACAAGGGACACATTGTCTCTAAGCGGCGGCGACGGTGACTTCGTTGACAACAAAAGAACAAAAGAACAAAAAACTATCGCAGCCACAAAGATCAAAAAGGAAGGTCCGCGATGCCCGAATTTTTGGACCCCCTGGAACTCTCACCAACTTCGAGGCAATTTAGGGCGTGGCGTGAGAATAATTCAGTCAATACGATCGACAAACTTGTCTGGCCGACCATACCGACGAACACACCGTTCCCTCAAGACCATCGACATCCTCCAAACATGGTGAGTACTTTTTGTCCAACGTTTTTTTGTACACCAGGACACCCTCGTCATGCAATCGAGACCAATTTGGACGTGAAATCGCATGGATGGCGGTTCTGAGGGGTGGATGGATGTGCAGGCGGGTGGATGGGTCTTGCGCTTCGTGGTACTTGGTTCGATCGGATGAGGATTGCTGATGGGTCTTGGGCTTGCGCTGCAGACTAAGAAAAGAAGAAATGGTGGCCGCAACAAGAAGGGCCGCGGTCACGTCGTTTTCGTCCGCTGCTCCAACTGCTCTCGCGCGGTTGCAAAGGACAAGGCAATCAAGCGCTTCACCGTGAGGAACATGGTTGAAAGCGCCGCTGTCCGTGATATCAGCGAGGCTTCCGTCTACCCTGGTTCGTCCAGATTTTTCGCATATTGTGAATCCATGTCTTACATGCTTGACCACTGCCAGAGTACGTCATCCCCAAGCTCTACATCAAAATTGCGTACTGCGTGTCATGTGCTATTCACTCACACGGTGTGTTCGAACTGCATTCTAAAAGTTCCTATCTTCTGGGTCTCATATTTCATGACACTCAGTCGTTCGTGTACGCTCACGCGAGGGCCGCCGCAACCGTGCCCCCCCTCCCCGTGTCCGGTGGAAGGATGGCAAGAAGGTCAATCCCGCTGTTGTCGCTGCTGAGGAAGCGAAGGCTGCAGCTGCGAAACAATGAGCACCCTTTTTGTCTGCATGCCGCTGTGTATTACCTGTTCTGCATACGACCTTTTATTTTCTCATTCGCAAACAACTTGTGCATGCCTACATAAGTAATGCGTTTTTGAGTGTGCAAGCTCGAACTTCTCTTTGCTCCGGCGCGTAATATTGTACGAGTTTGATCCACATTTCATGAGAACAAGACCTTCAATGCCAGCGTTCGACCTCGTTCGACGAATATTTGATATCGAGGGGAATGGTCAAGGTGGATGATGATGATGGCATTGATAAAGGTTTTAGTTTACCAATGCATCGCATATCAAACATGTTGGTAGTTGTGTTCTACAGCATTGCCTGGAAGATGGGATGACCTCCCCCCGAACAAGAACCTCGAGCTAAGTCATGTATCTTACACCACTATCTAGAAGACCGTCATCGCGCTCATGGAGGGCATTGCCTCCACAAATGCATAGTGCTGCTAGCGAAAGCGAAGAAAATAGTCCTCTGGCCAGTCTCAAATGTCCCCTCCCTCGTCGCGAATGAAAGCAAGGCAGGAGTGATAAGGTACTGGCGTGTATGGAGAAAAAAAAAAAGGCGATGCGCCAAGCTCAGCCGCTTAAGAAGGAAGACATCACGTGCAAGAACCTGTGCTGCACTGCTGGTTCCGGTGACGTATTTGTCCGACGGCCTAACGTCTACCGGCCGAAGGTATTTATGCTCTGAGCAATAGGGTTCTGTGTAAAAGTCACCGAGAGTTTCTCACACGTTTTAAATGTGCCATGTTTTAAACGCCAGTGTTTAAAAACGTTGTTAATAAACAGGTCTACGAAATTAATATTAAATTACTTCTAGATACCAAAATCAATAGAAGTAAAGTCAAACGTTTTTGCCGACGCTTTCACAGTTGTCGACTGGGCACCACTGTGATGATGCTTTTCACTACTACTAGGAGCTGCAGAGCCGACAGGAGCATCACTAAGCATGTCAAGCAAAAGCGGGTCTGCGAGGTTTGCATCACCCCCGATTCGTGTCCTTATGTCGGCCTGAGTACCATCCAGCGTTGCGCAGCTCGCGCTCGACTCCGCATCACCCTGCTCAACGTCGAAAACCTCTCCCTCCACATGTGAGCACTCGATGACTTCATGCTCCTGCAGCTCATCCCATAAATATTGCAACTGATCTTCTTCATCTTCAGGAACTAGTGCGGCATTTGAGTCTACAACTGAACTCGCAGCGGAATCAGGTCCACCAACCATTGGCGCTGCATCAGCATTCAGAGCATCCGATGTAGCGTCCACCTTAATGATGCTGCCCAAAGCCATTGAACCACTTTTCACCACCCGAGACTGGTTTTCGAGCTGCAGGTGTTCTGCTAAATCACGGAACTTGACTGTCAATGGGAGCTTCTTCACGGATTTCTGTCAGGTCCTAAATCAGTACGTTCTTTGTTTTTGCACACGATAAACTCATGCTAATGCACTACTGACCTTCTTCACATGCATATAGTGTTGCTTGATGCGCGTCATGTGCACGAGAGTGGAGGCCTTTTGGCGGTTGCGATTAGCCAAATTGAGCTTCGTGAAATTAGAAACTGTGCGCTCTTCAGCCATTGAGTTGGGGCAGAGCGAGAAGAGTCTGATAGCAATATACTGTCAAGTAAGTTATAAAAGGGGTGAGCGTGCGAGATTGCATGTACACAAACTGAACACGTACTGCCAAAAGTGAAGCTAAATTATGATGGCTCAGTCGCTTCCAATATTCCATGGGTGATGAGAGCATCTGTTGATTAAAAGGGTATTCCTGGCGTGCATACATGGCGAGCTGCTGGTGAAACTCATTCCACATCTCTTGTGGATTAGAAAAGTGCTCTAATAGCTTTGATGGCGCATCGGCAAAAGATGTCTTGAAGATGTGAGAGAAGTACCGAATGATTTTCGTGTAGCACGGTACCGCTGCTATAACATCATCATCATTATACTGCGAATGCATGGTGCTGGCTGTTGAAGCCTGATTGGATGGAGAAATGTAACTCGCAGCCATGCTAGAGCGCTGCAGACGTATGCCAGTGCTGCACGGGTTCTGCTCATATCTTCGTAGCACAGCAGAGTTGATGTATGCTATAATGTTGGGTCAGGTAAGCTCAGCATCTCAACAGTGGGAGCAACTCACTTGGAGTAAGGAAAAAAGTTGTCAGATACACCTCTTGGCCAGATCCCGCAATCATTTCTCACCAGCAATAATTCACGAGCTGTCAAATCTCTGAGATAACCATCGATGGCAGCTCTAAGTCAGCATTCTTGTTCTTGAAAATGTCGCTCATAGTAGCCATGACAGCAAGCCAGTAGAGATAGACATCAGCAGGTGTTGAGCGGATGGCCTCAAGACATTTGATGGCTTTGGCAACTGGCGCGATAATTGTAGTTAATTGGCGAAGTGCATTTTCGAACTCGAATGATGAATGTGAACTTTTGAGGACGTGCAGTGCATGTGGCTGATTCTATAAGCAAGATCCAGTTGAGCATTGTCGTGTAATATGAGGCCTGAGGGACGAGCTTTTGAACAAATCACATACTTTTCCTTTTGGCTTAGTTTCAATGACCCTGTCCTCGATTAACTTCTTGATAGAGGGTAAACAGCATAAAACTGATTCTCTGGCATAATATAGTGTAGCAAAGCGTGTCTTGCCAATGCTTTCGAGGCCTCACCCAACCTGATTACGAACTAAACTGGCCCGAAGATGTCTTGTGCCATAGCTCGACTTCTTGAAAAAGTTAATAACTTTGCGAGTAGAGCGAATAGGTTGGAATAGCAGCACATGAGTATCGAAAAGGACAATATCAAGTGAGGTCATACAGCACTGAAATGATCAAGCTTGCAAATATCCTTGACGAGGTTGTTGAGACGGTGGCAAGGATCAGCGAGCACAATTATGGAAGGAATTTCCTTAACCACAAGCTCTCGCGCAAGTTTTGTATTGCCAGTATTGTCAGAGCAGATGCCGGCAAAGTTTTGGCAACCAATCTTGTCGATAACCTATAGAGCAGCGCAGTCAGTGAATATTTTCCACGTTAATGAAAAATAAAGTATCGTACAGAAAGAAGCACATCCCTGATGTGCTGCGCTGTATGAGAGACTCCGAAAGCCTCATTGCCTTCCATAAGGTATGCCTGACGACTCTCGGGAGTTGTAACATGGACGGTATATATGGATTGAACAGAGCGTGTAGTGCTACCATCATACGAAATCGTGAGATTCTTCTGTTTCTTGAGTTCTTGAATGGAGAGCTCGAGAACGTGAGCAGATTCGAATGAGATTTGATAGCAGGATAATGTCATCGAAGAGACAGTTTTCAATGCCGGGTTAGTGACAGAGATGGCTTCATTCCATTCCTCATAATCCAAAAGATGTGGTGGAAGGGATGCGAGACAGAACAAGCAAAGGATAATGTGATCATATTGCCTCTGGAGTGCCTTCTGTCCCGTGCTCTTTGCGATTGCAAAGACAGAAGGCTAATTGCTGCTGCTTGACTTCACCGCATGCTGCTTTTGGTGTTTCCATTCATCCTCATCCTCCTGCGCTAGTTGTGCCCCCAATGATTTCTCTGCAGAACTTGCACTAACTAGCTCCTTTAGAGCTGGGCTGATGAACGCACATTCATTCAATGCATGGTCATACACGCGGCCACTTTGTCAGGGCATAGCCCATGACTTTAGACAACCTTGTGCACTGCATCTAAAATGCTTCTTTTTGGGCTTCGATTTTGGGTGGCAAGATATTGTCAACTTCCGCACAAGTTCGTTTGGTGGCCGCCCTTTGCTGGATTGAATCTCTTCGTCATCTTGAAGGTCATCGGGGGTCCAGTTGAACTAGAAGATGTGTAACTTTTGTAAGCCGCATAATTGTTGCCCATCGTATCCAGTAATACCCATACCTCCTGTGCTGTCTCATCCGCTTTTGCTTTTGCCTTTGCTTTTTTCACAGTGCGATCACTGTGGGCATCTCCTGCAGTCTTTCTCTTCTTTGTCTTAGGAGCTGAAGCACTAGCCAATGCTGCTGAAGCAGGAGGCGCATGAGCAACAGCAGCTGATAGGGACAGCGTGGGGGCCTAATATGTAAATGAGTGAGTAGGTGAAGCACCTGTCATTGAATCCAGCCACTAACCTCTGCTGCTGCATTTTTGTATGCCAGATGAGCTGCCGCTGTCAAATCCTCTACCCATTTGCTCAGCAATCCATCGTAGTTCCCTCGCTCGTCCTGGATGTAATGTTCGATTACATTTGCAACACAAGCCAGTGAAGGCCCGCGCTCACGGAAGATTATCGACCCTGCGCTACGAAAGCCAAATGTCACTTCGAGATGATGATTGAGAGCTCTCGCTTTGCTTCCAGTAAGTTCTTCCCAGTCCGCATCAAGACCTGAAAATGTGTCAAATCCGTAGGATGAGCCCTCCGGTATGGTATCTGGTAAATTTGACAATAAATGAGCGAGAACAAATAATTCTGGAGCATTATCAGGTTCCCCTTGAGTTGATAAGTCCATTATAACGAGCGAAATGATATCCAAATGAGTGGTACAGTTCTTTTTAAGAAAGTTTGATATAACACGGAGGACAAGAGGGCTGATTCGGGAGACTCAGATACTGATGAAAGCCCTTTGACCAATGCTCGAGACTTCAGTTGCTGAAAATATGAAATACAAAATCCATATGTTTAAAACCGTAAAAAAGTGGACCTCAGAGCAACGTAGGTTTAAAACGTGTTTTAAATGCGGTTGTTTAAAACATTGTTTATTAACATTTGTTCTACACAAAACCCTACTGAGCAAGGCCGGAACTTTGCTCCAGTTGGTCTGCGCGCGAACACATACACTCTTGCCTATCCGATTTCACAGTTTATGAAGCTGAATAACCCACTTCCTCAGTCTTTGTTCAAGGAATGCGACAAGGCTGTGAGAATCTGTGCGTACATCTCGTTTCCGTTTTGCGATCAGAATAGGGCTCTGCGTGAAAGTGTTCTGTTTGAAAGAGGTGTTTCAAACACCGTGTTTAAAACGTGTTTTTAACAGGCTGGTGCTCGAGGCCGATATTTTCTGAGTAAAAAACTTCGATTATGTAATACAGATCAATCCACCATTTGATTCTGGGCGCTGAGTAGTTTTACTCTTGAGAGAATTCATGGCCGGTTTGAGCAATAAATTTCGTGAGAAGCTCTCGTTCCTCACCCACTTGCTTTCTAACTTGCCGCATTCGATACCCGAATGATCCCAAGCTTATACCTTCGATAATTTCCCTGGATTAGATCCAGAGTGGGTCGAGATCACTGGCTCTAATGTCGGTGCATTGAACCATCACCTTGAAGTCACATTTGGTACTCGTCAAAATGGCCCAGTTATTTTCCATGAACAGGGCCCATCTTTGACAGCCATTATTGATGTCATACAATGTTATATGGCAAACATGCATGGCGAGAACCAGCTGCTTATAAAGTGGGTGGATGACTTGGATGGTGCGGCGCGTGCTGCATTTTTGCAGGCTAGAGTTGAGGTATCCATATTTATGTTTTAATGTTATATCTGGATACCCTGCTTACGCATGCCAATTATTGAGATCCCACCTCAGGTTCAGCACCCAGAGGTCTCCGCTGTTGCAAGAAAGAGAAAGCTAAATGGCCTGAATACCGGAGAGAGTACTAGTCAGGTAGCGAAGATCCAACGAATTGGGAAAGCTGAAGAGACGGAACAGAAGGTATAGTAATCACAACGTACTCCATAAATCCCACAAATTTGAGCTTGGCCACTAAAATATCGAAAATTGACAGACAAATCACACGTTCAGTGATCTCATCGATGATGTCAAGAAGAATTATACCACCGGTCGTCCTTCTGATGATCTCATGTCAGAACTTCGATTTCATGCTATAGCAAAGCTAACAAAAAAAAAGCTTCACATTCGATGTTTTGCTCCCGGCTGCAGACAGTCATGGAGCAGCCATCAAAAGAGCCATCTCATCACTCACGCAATGAATGAATGTGAGTTTATTGATGATGATCTGTGTGCTCGGGTCCTTTCAGCTAGTGTGGAGTTGTCACTCGGTGCTCAAGTCACAGTTTCGATTTTATCTTCTCTGCGCGTGCCAGGAGCCAAGGTTTCTAGTTCTACACAGGCCACTTTATCATCTCAGATTATTGGATCTCGAACTTAGCCCACGAAAAATGCTCGCACTATGCAAAATCAGCCTTCGGTCTTTGCTGTTGTCGCTGAATCGGGGAAAAAGACCCTACAGAAATGTTTCAAACATGCTCTGCTTCGTCTCTGGTGTGCAGCCTCTCTTGTGCCAAATGTCCTTAACTACGATGAATTTCGGGAATTCATCTCAATTGCCAACCCTTCCTTACACGTTGTCTGTAGCACCACACTTTCCGGCACATTTATTCCCCTAGAATCTGCCCATGTTCTTAACTTATCACTAGAGAAACTGCAAGGACTCAAGAATCTGACGATTTCTTTTGACAGTGGAACTACGAAGAAAGTTGAATCAATCTATACCATACACGTTACTACTGGGGAATCACCTCGAGATTCTCACCTTATCGAAGGCAACGAGGCGTCTGGAGTGTCGCACACCGGTGCACATATAAAAAAACTTCTTATATGAGTCCGTTCCATCTATTTTCAAATGGGTTCTCCAGTTCTCATCGTAGTACTCATTATCAGATTATCAATCTTGTTGGGCCTGCGAACTTTAGTGCAATATGCTCGGATAACACGGGGAACACAAAATTGGCAAGAGAGCTAGTTGTAGCTGAGATGCCATGGCTCATTATCATGGCAGATCCATGTCATCACTTGAGCAACCTTGCGAAAGATATCTGCATGCTGTCACATTTTCAGACCGTAAGATCTCTTAGTCTTGTTTTGAGGTTAATAATCACGCTGACTATTCGCGCTGATGAGCACCCCTGCTCCCTAACCTTGGAGACTACTATTTTTGTCCCT
This sequence comes from Bondarzewia mesenterica, assembly GCA_004802705.1. Classification (NCBI taxonomy): domain Eukaryota; kingdom Fungi; phylum Basidiomycota; class Agaricomycetes; order Russulales; family Bondarzewiaceae; genus Bondarzewia; species Bondarzewia mesenterica. Next base: position 8,586 of record SGPL01000768.1, read on the forward strand.
TTGTTTCAGATCCCAAGACTCCATCATTCTCGTCCTTTTGTGATCTCTTGCGATCTCTTCTGACCTTTTGTGATCTTTTGTGATCACTTCTCAGCTTGGCTGCTTCAACCTCTGATCACGAGACCATTCTTCGTCGATGCTCCAGACCTTCTCCACGTGTCGGACTTCCGTGATCAATGATGCCGAGCAGCACTCAAGCTCATCCGTTCAGCTCGACAGTTTTCGGTATCATCAGCCAACCATCTGCGACATCGCCTGCATCCCGTTCTGATCCAATATCGCTCGGAGCACACGCTCCTCCGTTCCATCATTTTATTGCATGTTATTTCCAGGAAACTTCGCAGGGTGCCTATCGGGTTCACCAGATTACCTTTTTTACCTTTCGATCTCACATGCTTTCGCTTCCCTTCACACTGATGCTGGATTACCGGTCACTGAATCTTCCTGTTCCTGTTTTTCCTTCTATTCTTCCTGCTCCGACTTCGCCCTTGTTTGCTCATTTTCTACCTTTATTATACGATGTTTACTATATCCTTCACTCTCCCTTCTCTGCTCCCCGCTCAGTATATAAGCTACGATATGTCTCTGCAAAATATCAGATCAGTCTATGGACTTCAGACCTCATTTCACCTGTGCGAACTACGACTGCGACCTACGACCTTGCGACTTTGACTTTGCTTTTGCTGTGACCTACTGCGACCTTTGACTTTGCTGCAACCTTTGACTTTGCTCCTCTACCTCTAAAACACCGTGCTTCATCTCTATATCCTATCCATCCTCCCGTTCTATATCATCTCGGACCTTTGACCCAAATATCGCATTGACTTCGCACCTTCATCGGAACATCGCTCCAATATCGCACTTGATCGCACGCTCTCATTCCTCCTTCGTACCCATCTACTCATACACCTGTGTCTTCACAGCAGATGTCTACTTGACTCATCCTCTTGCACATCACCTGTGGTGTCTTCTGGGGTGTTGTTTCTCCCCTAGGGGCATCACGAGTGTATCACTGTGCACAATATGATGATTAAGCATGTAAACAGCTGATTGTGCAGTCATCGCCTTGCATCTCACCACTTGACTACTATGTTCTACATTGCACTCAACATGCTCACACTCATTTTCTCTCTCACAACTATAACAAATCATGCACCATTTGTTGTAGAGAGGCTAACTTCAGCTATAGTGAGTGTTTGTTCTCTATTACCCTAGAATTCTGTCTTTTCTGCTATAAACTTTGTAGGTGCATGGCCTCCTCATGGCCTTTTCATACTGCAGGAATTGCTGGCAAGTCTTAAACAGCATGATGAATGTTTTGGTATGTCTGTTATCACTATTTTTTATGTGTAGAGTTCTGATGCAAGTCACAACAGAAATTCCTGTTCAGACATTATATCCATGCCCAATCTTGCAGCACACTTTCATGATCTTTTTGGTGAGTCTATTATATTTGTGTATCAAGTTTTAGATCATTAACAAATTATGTGTTTAGATATTCTTATTTATATACTACTTTACATTTATTTATTCTTTTTTTGTTCATTACACTAAAAAAGTGTATGAATATTGGCAAAAGCCATATCAATCAATCCAAAGGGACATCATGTTGCAATTATCATCACAAGAAACATATAAATTTTTGTTAAAAGACTACACAGAAATATTGCCAAAAGGCTTATAAAAATATGATTTATACGATGTTAATCATGATTTGCATGATAAAAATATGCACTAATTACTATGTATATGCAAATTTGAAACATTTTAATGAAAGTGATATATTTTTAACTTTTATGAATACAGCATCTCTTACAACTTCACATATGAAAGTTTTACGTACAAGGTTATATATTGAGCGTGTATCAAAGTAATAAATATATATATCATAGATTACTTGCTCATATATTCACACATATTATACCATATTTGTTACTCTCATTATTTGGTTATAAATTAATTGATACTATATAAAATGAGAATAAAATAAAAAATAACATTGATCCAAACACATGTATTCAAGTTGGAGGAGCCATTTTAGGAAAAAAAGGACAAAAATATGGTTAGTTATACAAAGAATTAGAACTATATATTGAGGAGATAAATAAATATAGCTGTTATAAATAAAATGAAAATTTTAAGTTTTTTAAATATTGTTCTTCATTGCTAGCTATAGAATTCAACTCAAAATCAACATTTATAGTTGCCAATGTTCCACTAATAAATTTAGTTGAGTGATTAATTAGAAAACAACTATTTGCCATTGCAAATGAACATGAAATGTATCCTGATGCTAGATCATCAATATCAAGTTCAAAAGATATAGTTAAAGTGCTTAATTGTACACAATACATGGCTATATTTATCATGGCTGATCAATCTATAAAATCAAATTCAAAGGAAAAGAATTCCACAATTCAACTCAGCAGATCTTCATTTCTACCAAATCCACCAAATGAAGCTCTTATTACCACTATAATTAATGAATTTTGTAATGTGACTACACTTGAATCACTTGAAGAATTAGCATGTGCTGTATGTGCATCTGTAGTTATTAATACAAGCTTGCATTCTTTATCACAATGTAACTTAGATTTATCAATATTATCTCGATCTAATGAAGGAATCACATGATGCGAGCGATTTACTTATGAAGATCTTATACAGGAATTAGATGGCCTGTCATGAACTGCATTAGTACATTTGTTTTCTTATCGATTGGACGCACACTTACCTACACTTCTAATGAGGCGGCCTGATCAGCCGCGATCCCTTTACCTACCTGATCCTTCCTATCACTCGCGCCCTTGTATTATACACAGCAATGGTCCGTGTGCCACAGAAGGCGCTATTTATACTTCCACAGCAGCTTCTTTCACCTCTAGCTTGATATTTTCACCTCTAGCTTGATATACTTGGTCTTTTGCTCTGTATTAGCATAGACTTGTGCATAATAGAACACAGGGTACCAGCCCCTGCTTCTGACGTCACTTCAGCTCGACCTTAGCCCCAGTCTAAGCGTTAGAATGAACCCTCACAAACAGAACTGCCACCATCAGGCATCAGAACTGGCTCGACGACTATGTTAAGCCACCAGAACCGGAGCATCTTGACAACTATATCAAGCTCCCACAACTAAAACTGAACTCAAATCAGGACCAGAGACTATAGACATATCCAGTTGCGCTTGAGGGTTCTTTCAGACCCAAGCAACAAAAAGCCCAAGGTAGCCAATCTTCAGAGAAGCACCAAGGGACACCGGAGTGATGGCAGGTAGCAGTGTCATCGGTATAGATATCAGCAAGTGTCTCAGTCCCCAAGGAATCGATCCACCATTTCATCCACAAGCCGTCTATCACAGGGGTCGAGATCCCCTCGGGTGGAAGATACAGCACATCGCTAAAGACATACCTTGCGAGAATACACCCAGACATCTACAAAGACGAGGAGAAGCCCATCTACCCCATTTACTATGACAACTAGTGCCACTCCTAGATATTCCACAAAACAGGAGAACCATTACCCACCGAAATATAAGGAGGGATGAGCCTATTCAGTGCCTTTTTCCATCTTAGATAGTCCAGCCGAACGTGCTTTTTGCCCATCTCCAACGGTCAGCCGAGCCTGGCCGATGGGCAATGCGGGCCCATCTCTAACAGTTCGGCTGGCATCATTGTTTGCTGACTCTGACGGTTAGGCCGAGTGGGATGGGTATAGGTATTATGGGCTTGCTTGCTCACCATTGCCTATCTCTAACGGTTCAGCCGAGATTTTTAGCAAAGGCTTGCTCAGCATTGTCGCTGTTGCTGGGCCGAGCATGTAAACAATATTTTGCCTGCTCACCATTAATCGTCTCTGACGGTTCAGCTGAGATTTTTTGGCAAGGGCTTGGTTGCCATTGCTGGGCTGAACATGTAAACAATATTTTGCCTACTCACCATTGACCGTCTCTAACGATTTGGCCGAGGTTTTTAATATGGATGTGCTCATCATTGTTGGGCCGAGAATGCAAACAATGTTTTGCCTGCTTGCCGTTGACCATCTCTGATGGTTCGGCCGAGATTTT
>SGPL01000769.1:0-12649 GCA_004802705.1 Bondarzewia mesenterica
TCCGTAACGAGGAAGTCTTCCCAACAGTTACTGCTCGGATCATGTCAATCAAACCGAAGGCAGTCTTTCTTCTCCGGGAGATAGGCCCCATCGTCAGACTAGCAGCGACGATTTTCGTGGCAAGACCTTTGGGTACGCGAGGCCGGATTCGGATAGTGGTAGGACATTCAAGCCAACAACAACGATACGAATGAGAAGAAGCCTCTGACGTCCAGCTCGACGCCTGCGAAACGCACGGGCTTTGAGGCGTTCGCGGGGACAGTGTCGCCATTCTCTAGCATCAGACCAAAGTCGCCTGTGGGCGCGCTTGGACGGAGTAAGAGCCCTTCACGTAGTGCTGGGTTCTCAGCGTATGCAGCGGGAGGTGCACAGGCATTTGCGGTACCTGCTGCGAAGAGGGCGAGAGCGGGAAATCCGGGTAATGGTAGTATCTTGGGTGGGGTAGTAGGAGTAGGAGCAGGGAGGGCAGTGTGGATGGGGACAGAAGTAAAGAGGAGGAGACGTTTTGGGGAGAAATTGAGAGCTGGGAAGGATAAAGAGTAGGGAGGTTGAAAGGGAGAAGGAGGGTGGAGATGAAGAGGAGGACAGTGAGTGGGGAGAGCGGAGGGTTGAGTTGAGCGAACAGGAGGGTGCGTGCTCCTTCTCCTTTTTTTTCCTAAGTTTTTACTGAGTGATTGTCGGCGTACAGTTTTGACAGGAGAAGAGGAGGAGGACACGGTGCAGCATGTGCATGGGAAGCTGTTCATATTGAGCGACCAGAACCAGTGGAGGGAGCACGGGACGGGAACGTTGAGGCTGAACATCTGACGGTCGGATGGCAAGGGCGCGCGACTGGGTGCGTTGACCTTACCTCCTCTCATGCGAGCGCTATTATTGACGTGTTTGGCAGTAATGCGCAAGGACACGGTGTACTCAGTGATACTGAATGCACCACTCTTCCGCGGCATGCGTTGCGTGCTCACGCAGGACCCACGATACATCTGGTTGAGCATCATTGAAGACGGGGCTACGACACATTATAATTTGTGGGTGGGTGTCGTGTTTGACTCTTTTTTTCTTCATCTCCTACATATCATGCTGATGCGGTGTTCTTAGGTCAGGAACNNCAAGGCGNCGGCAGATCTGATGGAGATTATCAANGAGCACATCCCGGAAGTGCCTGCGGGGCCATGACAGGATGACTTGGGAATGATTCAGGACTACGCGTGCNTCAGGATGTTGATCTTTGTTGTTTCTTTTTTTTCTACATACATTGCCTGCTCGATTGTGATCATGTTTGTTTNTCGTCNTCGTTGCTGTGACCCTGCTTGCTTGATGGTACAGCACACATGTACTGCTTTATTTAAAANAGTGGACGTGGATGAGACAATGANGATTGTGTGGTGAATGGTCCGTTGTACGATTTGGACTCGAAAACTCTGGGAAGNGCCGGATCTGAGACTTTGAGACACGGCAGTCTTTTGTTGACTTTGTGAACGGTGTGCNCTTGCATGTGGAATACTCGTTCAGAACGTGTTGTATGTTCATANGGGTTANCAGCTTAGCATACACTGAATGCAGACATGTTCTGAGTCGACAATATTTTATTTAAGATAATATTCTCGTAACNTGATGTGGGCGCTTGTNNATTTTCGATTTTCTNGCACAAGGTGTCTGGCTCACGCCTCGAGGGTTCTCGGGGGTCGAGGCTGGTAACNTAGGATCCTACGGCCCATGTCTTTTNGCTTCCANGTCTCTGGCCAATCGCATTCCTATCGCATCCCATCTGCTCGACCTCTTTTTGATTTTTGTCGCCTCACTTCAATATGTCNTCTGCTGTCACTGACATCGCCAAGAAACGCCAGGACCTGGTGGCCAGACGTGTGCTGCTGGACCTGCGCACTCNAGAGCCNGCGATGGGAGCGTCCGCAGAACTTGATATCTTAGATTCTGATGANGGTTNGCCGNCTGCTGCTGTCACCAATGGCAATGAATTTGGTTTGTTTTTCTTTCTCTTAACTGATAACCATTTGCTGACATTCAGATCATACTTTCTGAAGATGGTTCACTGGCATTGCTTGTTGCTGATTCCTCGCTGAACTCATCTGTTTCCCAATCATCACCAGCCAAGCAGGAATGTGCTNGTGAGTCGAGTATTATGTTTTATCGGCTTTGCTTACATTTTATTAGTGAGAGGGAACCAATTTGTGCAGGTGGGTGGGACNGAGCAGGAGGCACTCCAAGCAGCGCGTAATGAGTTGAATCAATTGTATGAGATTGCTGAACATCAACGGCAGGTGGTNGATCTGTTGCAAAGGGTGAGGGATAACTTGTAGATATACTTCAGAATACTACACACATGGATAGATGGCCACAGCACTGTTCAAAAATTTATCCTTGCTCTTGTGTGTTGCAGNGCCCAGGAGTCTGAGATGCTCACTGGTGAGCCCAAGAGTATATTGTATTTGCTTGGCAGAGTGGTCTCAAATGCTTGCTGGTGAGCACAGTAGTCTATTGTATAGGAGGTCGTGTCTTGGGGAGGTTTGGTGGTCAAGAGCTTGGTACATCATCACATTGTGAAGGCATCGCTGCTTGATGTGTCTAACTGACTGATCTGCATTGGCTTNCATTTTTTTTTTGGCANGAAGCATTTGAGGACTTCATGGGTCNTGGNNTTNAGAATGATGAGATCAAGGAGTTTGGGTATGAGGGCTGGCTCGAATGGGGTAGTTGTCTTATGCCGGTGANTGCACATGCACGTGANAAATGCCTCGCGAAGGAAGCGGAAGTGAGGGAGGCNNCGGTGGGAAACNNGGTAGGTACAGTAGCANGGAAGGTGAGTGCTTCAGTCATCAAACACCAAGTCAATATTTGACGAAAACGGTTCACNTGGGTAAAGTTGAGCGGTGTGGTAGGGGACAAGAGTGCTGGTTCCACGTCACAAGCGAGAGCAGTNAGTAAGGCAAAGGTGACGGCGACNGTGACAGCGGAAGTGGCAGAGGAGCAGCAGGCNCNTCCGGANGTCCCGGCAAGGTTGTTGACCCTTCGGTCNGCAAAAAGCAAATTGGACAAGGTCACTGCGAACACGAGCAAGGAAGTGGGCAAGGANGAGGCTCTTCCGGCGGGCGCCTTCGAGGTACGTCCCATGTTTCCNCTTTTTTGATTTGTGAAGTTCGCTAACATCTTCATGAAGGCCAAGGTAGCCTGNCAGAGGTGCGCGAGCTTCAAAAGTATCCGACCCATCTGCTGCGTTGTCAAGGAAGGCTNGAAGTGCCTNAAGTGCGAGTGCGATGACAAAANGTGCAGTTTGTTCATGGGTTTGAAGCGANCTCGGCCGGCGGANGATACNCCAAAGGAGATGGAGAGCCAATCGCCTGCGAAGAAAATGAAGGTNGCAGACAGCAATCACNTTGACTCCTTGGAGGCCAACACAAGTAAGTTTAAAGACCTTATGATCGCCGAGCGTGCNTTTTGGGTNCGAAACNCTCCATATCATATGACGTAGTCAGACGCGCTCNCNGTCAGAAGGTTCTTTAGTGAACAAGCTCAAAAAAAAAGGAAGGGTAGANGAAACTTGTAGCTCTTCNCAGAACAAAACGCAGCCAGAATGAGCCAAAAAGAAGGGAATGACTACACATGTACACTACGTAGAAAAATAACGTGTCNTGTGTAGGATCGAGGGGGAAATCGTGGAGGTGGAGGAAGGATATGTATGAGTTCAAGGAAGGAGTCANGTTTGAGAGAGAAGCCAATCACTATTCNGCGTTCTCTTTTGAAACTTTCCTTCATCCAGGCTTCCGTAAAGCTTTGTCTGGACGAAGAAGTGGCGATTAGATTCATATTAAAGCAGCCAACCCCAATGCATCCTCGAGGGAGGGTTGAAATGGTGCCCAGAATTTGGGAAATTAGTCGGACTACAAAAAGCNAACTGGGATGACTACAGAACCGAACTAAATATACTACAAATAGGAAGAAACGTGTGATCACATTTTCGAACTGATCCTGCTTCATTCATTTTGTAGTGTTTCTTCACCGGTTGGCCGGGATTCATAATCACCGGTAAGTAATAGCACCTATAGCACCGCAGCCTACCGCGGCGCTGTCGTCGACCGCTCGCATCTTGTCAGACGAGCGACCCAAAATTCCTCCCCCAATTGATGATTCGACATCGGCATTTGACTACAAGACGCCGCATGGATTCCNCCCCTGCCNCTTCCAGATATGGACCTGCCTCNCTCGAGAANGGCAGAGGCNGTGACTAACATTCTTTACAACACCCCTCCTCCCTAGACTGGTGACCGAGCCTCCTCCCAGTCTGTAGTCGTCCTGTCCCNCGTATCGTGAATCCTGGTGGGACGCNGATTCAACATCGACTCTNTCGTCNTTTGCCGCACCGACATTCNCGACCTGAGTCGGATGTCCATTGNCTTCAGCGGACAGGATGGTGTCGTCGAGCGGGCGAGGAAACAACTTGAGAACTTGGTGCGTCTTACTATCATGTCACATTTTTAGCATCTTCTTCAACTTTCCTATATCCTAGGTTCCTGTCTGGGCTATATTGGACTATACCNAAANGTGCNCACCATCGCGCGCGAGCTTTTGCTCGTAAAAGTATATATCCTCTATCCTGAATACCTCGAGGAACAANTACCAGACGGACCTTNGCACGAGCCNCGCNGGAGCAGNGCAACNGCAGCNCGCAACGAACAAAGCAAGCTCAACGCGAGATGGCNTTAGCGCACAAGTTCGGGCACAGCGAACACGGTGACCCAATCCCCTTTTCCTCGCCTGAGAGCCAAATCCCCCCACCGCTCACCCCGAGCGAGGCACTTCGGATGCGTCATCAGCGTCAGTCAATTCGTACCCTCGCGAGCTAATTCGGTGCGTGCATCGTTGGCGTTAGTGAGAATGGTGTTATTGTGGAGATGAGTGGCAAGACGAGCAGGTGGAGGCATTTTGTCACCGCTCGAGTTGCTCCATACAATTACAAAACACTGCCCTCCCCGGAACGAGAGCGACCCAGTCGCACCCCCATCAGCGGCGGTTGTGGCGATTGCTTCGCTGTCTTGTACTGTTGTGGCCGACGATATCCTGCGCCTGCTCCTAAAAGGGGCGTCCATTTCGCGGAAGTCGACAAGGAAGACCAGGTCCCCATTAGCTGCGTGCTTCGTCACAAGAAGAGCCGCGAGGAGAAGGTGCAATTCCTGAAGATAGAACATGAAAGACGAGCGACCGAAGAAGAAAGACGAAGGCACGGGGCCGAGCGTCTGGAGTGGGAGAGAAAAAGCGCACAGTGGGAGCAGGAAAAACGTGTCATCGAGCGGGAGAAGCGAGCTGCCGAGGAGGAGAGGAATACGAAGCTCTATGCGGACGAGCTGGCTGCTGCAAGGCTCCGTCGCGAGAGTCAGCATGCGATTCCATCGTCCGACTCGAGAGAGTCAGAAAACAGTCGTCGAGCAAGCTACACTCACTGTACGATTCCCGGCGACTCTCAGACCAAGCCTACCTGAATTTACCAAGATCTCGCGATGGGTCCTCCTCCAGCTTAAGGGATGAAAGTATCTCCCGGTTCAACAGTGGCAATCCCTCTCCACTCCGCCATCGATGCATTCCGCTTTCACGCAATCTTCGTCTGAGGAAGTTCAGCTTCGTGAAGGCCGGACCAACAGACGAGCGTCCATGGCATCCGAGTCGTCACAACGGTCGGATTGCACGCGCATGTATCCATACGGTTGGTCTAACATTCCGCCTGTCCCATCACTACTAGTTTTTTCTACCATGCCCATGATGTCCCAATACATCATGGATATGCCATTGCTGCCACATGCTGCCCTGTTCATGCTCTCAAATCTCGTCTCGTTCTCCGTAACGAGGAAGTCTTCCCAACAGTTACAGCTCGGACCATGCAATCAAACTGAAGGCAGTCTTCTCCGGGGCATAAGCCCCATCGTCAGACTAGCAGCGACGATTTTCGTGGCAAGACCTCTGGGTACGCGAGGCCGGATTCGGATAGTGGCAGGACATTCAAGCCAACAGCAACGATACAAATGAGAAGAAGCCTCTGACGTCCGGCTCGACGCCACTGAGCTTAGCGACGCCTACGAAACGCACAGGGTTTGAAGCGTTCGCGGGGTCAGTGTCGCCATTCTCTAGCATCAGACCAAAGTCGCCTGTGGGCGCGCTTGGACGGAGTAAGAGCCCCTTGCGTAGTGTTGGGTTCTCAGCGTATGCAGCGGGAGGTGCACAGGCATTTGCGGTACCTGCTGCGAAGAGGGCGAGAGCGGGAAATCCGGGTAATGGTAGTATCTTGGGTGGGGNAGTAGGAGTAGGAGCAGGGAGGGCAGTGTGGATGGGGACAGAAGTAAAGAGGAGGAGACGTTTGGGGAGAAATTGAGAGCTGGGAAGGATAAGGATAGGGAGGTTGAAAGGGAGAAGGAGGGTGGAGATGAAGAGGAGGACAGTGAGTGGGGAGAGCGGAGGGTTGAGTTGAGCGAACAGGAGGGTGCGTGCTCCTTCTCCTTTTTTTTCCTAAGTTTTTACTGAGTGATTGTCGGCGTACAGTTTTGACAGGAGAAGAGGAGGAGGACACGGTGCGGCATGTGCGCGGGAAGCTGTTCGTATTGAGCGACCAGAACCAGTGGAGGGAGCGCGGGACGGGAACATTGAGGCTGAACGTCCGACGGTCGGATGGCAAGGGCGCGCGACTGGGTGCGTTGACCTTACCTCCTCTCATGCGAGCGCTATTATTGACGTGTTTGGCAGTAATGCGCAAGGACGCGGTGTACTCGGTGATACTGAACGCACCGCTCTTCCGCGGCATGCGTTGCGCGCTCGCGCAGGACCCACGATACATCCGGTTGAGCGTCATTGAAGACGGGGCTACGACACATTATAATTTGCGGGTGGGTGTCGTGTTTGACTCTTTTTTTTCTTCGTCTCCTACATATCATGCTGATGCGGTGTTCTTAGGTCGGGAACGCCAAGGCGGCGGCAGATCTGATGGAGATTATCAACGAGCACATCCCGGAAGTGCCTGCGGGGCCATGACAGGATGACTTGGGAATGATTCAGGACTACGCGTGCGTCAGGATGTTGATCTTTGTTGTTTCTTTTTTTCTACATACATTGCCTGCTCGATTGTGATCATGTTTGTTTGTCGTCGTCGTTGCTGTGACCCTGCTTGCTTGATGGTACAGTACACATATACTGCTTTATTTAAAAGAGTGGACGTGGATGAGACAATGACGATTGCGTGGTGAATGGTCTGTTGTACGATTCGGACTCGAAAACTCTGAGAAGCGCTGGATCTGAGACTTTGAGACACAGCAGGTTTTTGTTGACTTTGTGCACGGTGTGCACTTGCATGTGGAATACTCGTTCAGAACGTGTTGTATATTCATACGGGCTACCAGTAGCATACACTGAATGTAGAGGTGTTCTGAGTCGACAATGTTTGAGATAAACATCCCTTCAACGCGACGTGGGCGCTTGTGGATTTTCGATTTTCCGGCGCAAAGGTGTCTGGCTCACGCCTCGAGGGCTCTCGAGGGTCGAGGCTGGTTAGTCTCCGTAGCGACCTACACAGAAGACAGTCGTTAGAGGCTGGTAACTTAGGATCCTACGGCCCCATGCCATGTCTTTTCGCTTCAACGTCTCCAATCCTGCATTCGTATCTCATCCCATCTGCTCGACCTCTTTTTGATTTTTCTCGCCTCGCTCTAATATGTCGTCTGCTGTCACTGACATCGCCAAGAAACGCCGGGGCCTGGTGGCCAGACGCGTGCTGCTGAACCTGCGCGCTCGGGAGCCGGCGATGGGAGCGTCCGCGGAGGAGGTCGAGTCTTGGGGAGGTTTGGTGGTCAAGAGCTTGGTACATCGTCACATCGTGGAGGCGTCGCTGCTTGATGCGTCTAACTGACTGATCTGCGTTGGCTTCCATTTTTTTTTTTGGCAGGAAGCGTTTGAGGACTTCATGGGTCCTGGCGTTGAGGATGACGAGGTCGAGGAGTTCGTTGTCCTCGCCAGCGCACGTCTCGAGGAGTTTGGGTATGAGGACTGGCTCGAATGGGGTAGTTGTCTTATGCCGGTGACTGCGCACGCGCGTGAGAAACGCCTCGCGAAGGAAGCAGAAGGGAGGGAGGCCGCGGCGGGAAACCGGGTAGGTACGGTAGCAGGGAAGGTGAGTGATTCAGTCGTCAAACACCAAGTCAATATTTGACGAAAATGGTTCACCTGGGTAAAGGAGAGACAAGTCGCGAAGTTGAGCGGTGTGGTAGGGGACAAGAGTGCTGGTTCCACGTCACAAGCGAGAGTAGTCAGTAAGGCGAAGGGTAAGGCGAAGGTGACGGCGACGGTGACAGCGGAAGTGGCAGAGGAGCAACAGGCGCATCCAAAAGTCCCGGCAAAGTCGTTGACCCGTCGGTCGGCAAAGGGCAAATTGGACAAGGTCACTGCGAGCACGAGCAAGGAAGTGGACCAGGACGAAGCTCTTCCGGCGGGCGCCTTCGAGGTACGTCCCATGGTTTTGCTTTTTTTGATTCGTGAATTTCGCTAACATCTTCATGAAGGCCAAGGTAGCCTGCCAGAGGTGCGCGACCCTCAAAAGTATCCAACCTATATGCTGCATTGTCAAGGAGGGCTCGAAGTGCCTCAAGTGCGAGCGCGATGACAAAATGTGCAGTTTGCTCACGGGTTTGAAGCGACCTCGGCAGGCGGACGATACCCCAAAGGAGATGGAGAGCCAATCGCCTGCGAAGAAAATGAAGGTCGCAGACGGCAGCCACGTTGACTCCTTGGAGGCCGACACAAGTAAGAAAGACGCTATCATCGCCGGGCATGCGGCTGGCTCCGACTCTGGGATATCATATGACGTATTCACGCGCGGGGTCACAAGGTTGCTCAGTGAACTCGCTCGAAACGAAGGGTTATAGACGAAACTTGTAGCTCTTCGCAAAACAAAACGCAGCCAGAATGAGCCAAAAAGAAGGCAATGACTACACATGTACACTATGTAGAAAGATAACGTGTCAGGTGTAGGATCGAGGGGAAAATCGTGGAGGCGGCAGAAGGATATGTATGAGCTGTGTATGAGTTCAAGGAAGAAGTGTAAGGGGACCAAAAGAGTGTTTGAGAGAGAAGCCGATTGCAATCAGCTGTCACAATCGCGCGTTCTCTTTTGAAACGTTGCTTCGTCCAGGCTTCATTGCGAGCGAAGCGAGCAATCCTTGGCTTAGGGTGCAAGTCCTGGAACAAACAAGGCCAAAATGACCAGACGGTGGCACGGCTCAAGTCCCACCGAGAAATGATGTTTTCCATTCCACGCATACAGTTCTCTATCTACACTGATGAAATTCTCAAATATTGTACATCTATATGCAAGAAATAAAATGACACCACTTTAGTTTCTGTATGTAGAGTTTAAACCGAGGTATTTGAATCGCAATCAAACGCAGAGCTTCAAGACTCTGCTTTTCAGACAGCCACAGGTGTGACCTGGGCGTGACACATCTCGACACGTCGTCGGGTTTGGGCAGAAAAAGTTGATTTCAGCCGCGTACAGAATTTCTTGGGGAAGAATTTCCAGCAAAAGATGGAGGATAAAGTATGTAAATATCCTACTGAACACTAGAATTAAATATCAGACTCAGAAAAATAAAAAAAATGCCCATAAGTGCATGGGTGACTCGGAGTGCGTAGCGAGCACCGCGCCATCCCTAGTAAAGCGGCCACCCCCAGCGCATCCCGAGGGGGGGTTGAAATGGTGTGATAGTCACTAGTCAACCTACAGCGCGCGTTCATTTACGATGATAATACGATCCCCGATTAGTTCCTGATTAGTAGGTCCCCCAAGGCCATTATGGAAAGCCCGCGCACTGTCGTAGACTGTCGTCGACCGCTCGCGTCTTGTCAGACGAGCGACCCAAAGTTCCTCCCCTCTAGTCTCCCGGGGGCAGAGTAGCCACTCGTCAACCTTCGTGCCTCAGGATCCTGCTGTCTGACCTCCCCCCCCCATTGATGATTCGACATCGGCATTTGACTACAAGACCGCATAGGATTCTGCCGCTGCCGCTTCCAGATATGGACCTGCCTCGCTCGAGAACGGCAGAGGAGGCGGTGACTAACATTCTTTACAACACCCCTCCTCCCTAGACTGGTGACCGAGCCTCCTCCCAGTCTGTAGTCGTCCTGTCCCGCGTATCGTGAATCCTGGTGGGACGCGGATTCAGCATCGACTCTCTCGTCGTTTGCCGCACCGACATTCGCGACCTGAGTCGGATGTCCATTGTCTTCAGCGGACAGGATGGTGTCGTCGAGCGGGCGAGGAAACAACTTGAGAACTTGGTGCGTCTTACTATCATCTCACATTTTTAGCATCTTCTTCAACTTTCCTATAGCCTAGGTTTCTGTCTGGGCTATATTGGACTACACCGAAACGTGCGCACCATCGCGCGCGAGCTTTTGCTCGTAAAAGTATATATCCTCGATCCTGAATACCTCGATGACCAACTGCCAGGCGGACCTTCGCACGAGCCGCGCCGGAGCAGCACAACTGCAGCGTGCAACGAACAAAGCAAGCTCAACGCGGGATGGCGTTAGCGCACAAGTTCGAGCACAGTGAACATGGTGACCCAATCCACTCTTTCTCGCCCGAGAGGCCAAATCCCGCCCCGCTCATCCCGAGTGAGGCACTTCAGATGGTCATTAGCATCTTCAGTTAATTCGTACCCTTGTGAGCTAATTCAGTGCGTGCATCGTTGACGTTAGTGAGAATGGTGATATTGTGGAGATGAGTGGCAAGACGAGCAGGTGGAGGCATTTTGTCACCGCTCGACTTGCTCCGTACAATTACAAAACACTGCCCTCCTGATTGTGGAATGAGAGCGACCCAGTCACATTCCCATCAGCAGTGGTTGTGGCGGTTGCTTCACTGTCTTATACTGTTGTGGCTGACAATATCCTGCTTCTGCGCCTGCTCCTAAAAGGGGCGTCCATTTCGCGGAAGTCGACAAGGAAGACCAGGTCCCCATTAGCTGCTTGCTTCGTCACAAGAAGAGCCGCGAGGAGAAGGTGCAATTCCTGAAGATAGAACAGGAAAGACGAGCGACCGAAGAAGAAAGACGAAGGCACGAGGCCGAGTATCTAGAGTGAGAGAGAAAAAAGTGCACAGTGGGAGCAGGAAAAACGTGCCATTGAGCGGGAGAAGCGAGCTGCCGAGGAGGAGAGGAATACGAAGCTCTATGCGGACGAGCTGGCTGCTGCATGGCTCCATCGCGAGAGTCATCATGCAATTCCATCGTCCAACTCAAGAGAGTCGGAAAACAGTCGTCGAGTAAGCTACACTCACTGTATGATTCCCGGCGACTCTCAGATCAAGCCTACCTGAATTTACCAAGATCTCGCGATGGGTCCTCCTCCAGCTTAAGGGATGAAAGTATCTCCCAGTTCAACAGTGGTAATCCCTCCCCACTCCGCCATCGATGCATTCCGCTTTCACGCAATCTTCGTCTGAGGAAGTTCGGCTTCATGAAGGTCGGGCCAACAGACGAGCATCCATGGATGCATCCGAGTTGTCACAATGGTCGGATCGCATGCTCTTGTATCCCTACAGTTGGTCTAACATTCCGCCTGTCCCATCACTACTAGTTTTTCCTATCATGCCCATGATATTCCAATACATCATGGATGCCATTCTGCCACATGCTGCCCTGTTCATGCTCTCAAAACTCGTCTGGTTCGCCATAACGAGGAAGTCTTTCCAACAGTTACAGCTCGGATCATGTCACTCAAACCGAAGGCAGTCTTTCTTCTCCGGGACATAGGCCCCATCGTCAGACTAGCAGCGACGATTTTCATGGCAAGACCTCTGGGTACGCGAGGCCGGATTCGGATAGTGGCAGGACATTCAAGCCAACAGCAATGATACAAATGAGAAGAAGCCTCTGACGTCCGGCTCAATGCCACTGAGCTTAGCAACGCCTACGAAACGCACAGGGTTTGAAGCGTTCGCGGGGACAGTGTCGCCATTCTCTAGCATCAGACTAAAGTCACCTGTGGGCGCGCTTGGACGGAGTAAGAGCCCCTTGCGAAGTGTTGGGTTCTCAGCGTATGCAGCGGGAGGTGCACAGGCATTTGCGGTACCTGCTGCGAAGAGGGTGAGAGCAGGAAATACGGGTAATGGTAGTATCTTGGGTGGGGTAGGTAGGAGTAGGAGCAGGGAGGGCAGTGTGGATGGGGACAGAAGTAAAGAGGAGGAGACGTTTGGGGAGAAATTGAGAGCTAGGAAGGATACAGAGTAGGGAGGTTGAAAGGGAGAAGGAGGGTGGAGATGAAGAAGAGGACAGTGAATGGGGAGAGCGGAGGGTTGAGTTGAGCGAACAGAAGGGTGCGTGCTCTTCTCTTTTTTTTTTNTAAGTAAGTTTTCACTGAGTGATTGTCGGCATACAGTGCTGACAGGAGAGGAGGATGAGGACACGGTGCGGCATGTGCGGGGGAAGCTGTTCGTATTGAGCGACCAGAACCAGTGGAGGGAGCGCGGGACGGGAACATTGAGGCTGAACGTCCGACGGTCGGATGGCAAGGGCGCGCGACTGGGTGCGTTGACCTTACCTCCTCTCATGCGAGCGCTATTATTGACGTGTTTGGCAGTAATGCGCAAGGACGCGGTGTACTC
>SGPL01000077.1:0-56470 GCA_004802705.1 Bondarzewia mesenterica
TCAAAATGTCCTTATGTCCCTTGCTTATATCCATCAAGGATATATTTTAACAAGGTGCTCAGTAGATAGGGTCATTGCACATAGTCTTATTTTGGGGAGTATAGGGTGCCTTTCAGCTAGTTTTCCAATTTTTTGAGTTATTTTTGTGTCGCGTCCTTGCTTGTTCAAAATTCCATCATTATTGCTTCTTGTGAATGTAAGATAGTCAACTAAAACTTGAGAACTAAGGTAACAAGGCACAGCAAGTAGAACAAATTTGAGTGACAGTATGTATAAGTGAGGGGGGGAAAAATATATCAAACACACAATAAAAAAAAGACAACAATAAGTCAAGGTAATATAAGTCCAAAGGAGTCTAGCCAATCAACAGAATACCC
Organism: Bondarzewia mesenterica; assembly: GCA_004802705.1. Classification (NCBI taxonomy): domain Eukaryota; kingdom Fungi; phylum Basidiomycota; class Agaricomycetes; order Russulales; family Bondarzewiaceae; genus Bondarzewia; species Bondarzewia mesenterica. The sequence goes on from SGPL01000077.1 coordinate 378, forward strand.
GCACACTACTTATTAATGATGTTGTTGATGATGATGATGACAATGCAAGCAAGAACTGTTTAATTGTCCTGATGAGGACTAATGTTCAGTCTTATTAGGTCGATCAGCTAGTTTGGAATTATTGCTACCCAAACTTCTCATTGCCCTCCTCTATAATCTTGCACTGATATACCTGCTGAATCTTCACATGAATTGCACTCAGGCAAACACCAAAGTAGGTGGTGAAGAAAAGAGGGGGTATGACTTGATGAAAAAGGTGCATGAGCCAATTAGTTCAAGGGAGATGTCGTGCAAAGATCTAGAGGAAGCCAGGGCCATGCGTGATGTTGATAAGAAAGAGGCCATAATGGTCATCATAAAAGAGGAGCTTGATAACTATGATGGGAATTGATAAAAATGATCTACATTAGATAAAAAAGGAAGAGTTGAGGAGGATTAGGAAAGGTGCATCATTAATGAACCATGAAGGAATTAGTCGAGGGATAGGTTGGACTGCAATGGCAGGAGGGGATGAAGAAAGGAGATGAATAGCTTCGCTAGATTCAGTTGACTAATATAAAGGTAGCTTTACTGCAGAAGGAGCAGGAGTGCATAGGGGTGCATTATAGATGAGCGTGAAGGAAGGAGAAGCAAGTGGAGGCAAGTAGGTGGGTGTGGGCGCAGGTAGAGTAAGAAGGATGGACATGAGAGGGAATGAGGGGAAATAGTGCCTCAAATTAAGTATTGTTTTTATGTGCATCCCTTTAGGCACTAACTTGCTCACCCTTTCAGTGATTAACTTTACTGCTTCCTTCCAGTTGCCATTCTCATCAGCTTCTTCGACAAATTCCAGCTTCTCTTGTTGCTTAATTGCATGTAATTTATTTGATCACTGCCTTTGTCATTCATTCAGAAATTGCCTTCAGACCCTTTTATGTGGTCATAGTGCCTGCATTTTGGACATGATTCATCTTGTATGGACTTTGCATAATTTGGCTACTATGACAATATTTTAATTTTGAACAATTTATGAGCATGACAGTGGCTATCTTTATAATGAAAAAAAGAAACAAGTTAGTTGAGAATTACTCAGATATTAGGTTAATTAATTTACTGTGCTGAGTGCGACCTCGCTTTTACTTTTGCACTTTGAGGAAGAGGTCAAATAAAGAAAATAAATATATATTGACAGACTAATTATGAGGTTTTACTCTTCAGCATATTACCACATCTTTTTGTTAGCATGATGAGCAAGAAGTATATGATGGGGCCAATGGTGGAAAAATGAACTGTTCATAGATGATAATACAGGATGAGTAACTTTAAAGGAAGAGAAACAAAGCTGAGCTGGATGAGACACTCACCTTATTATATATCAAATGTAAAACTTGTCATATAATTCATAAATGCCATAGCAATGAGCACAGTAAGAAAAGCCAGAATTGCCTCAATAAGAGAGTAGTGTGAGCATATGGCCTTCTGAGAGAAAAATAGTCAAGATTGGCTAAGAATTGACATGTTTATAAGAATGTGTATACTAGGCTAAACAAGACTCACACTGGCTATAGTTCTAGGATTTCTTGGACATCTGCAAAAGGACTAGATAAATTACTTATTGATGCAAAACATCTGAAATAAAACTAATGCAAAATGTCTGGAACACAAGCATTGTAAAACAGTGCCAGCTAAGAGAGAGATAAAGATGTAAAACCTGTAGTGTAATATTTTTTAGAATTTGATTTAGAATATAAAAATATGATGAGGAATGGACAAAAGATGCACCATACACACAACTGACCACTAAATTCTTGTTCTTTCATGTGCTCGAAGGAAGGCATCTTCAAGCATACTGAACACTTGTGCATAGTAAGTACACTACATAATGACTATGAAGATGAAATATGCACCGTACAAATAAAATGCCCAACAGGGACTTCCCTTCAGGAAACTATTCATGCTCGAAAGGCTATGTTGGATAGCAAAAGCAGTGTTAACATGAAATTATAGCTGGCATAAACACCAAAAGTAAGAATATCAGCTACTGCTTGAACTGTGCACTGATACTCATTATGTCATTTGATTTAGAAACAAAGATTTTTAAATTATACCTTTGTTTTCAGTGTCGACTGTGACTGTTGAATGTTGATGTATAATCAACACCCCTCTGACAAAGCAATTTTCTATCTGGAAGGGTATCTTTTTAATTATTTCTTACCTCTTATTATTTAGAGGGATTAGTAAGTCTCTACACTTCCATAACGTCATTTTATTTACCTAAGTCCCTCGTGGTTAGAAGACTCATCAGTCATGACATCCATTGAACTTACATGCTTACTGATTTAGACATACCCTTAATTCTATTAATAAATCATACAATAAAAATCAAATTTAAATGGCATGTTAAGTACGTAGCTCCAACCAATGAGATATGCCTGCCATCAGTTTCTTTTCGAGAAACTGAATCTTACATCAAATCTTTGCTTCATATGGCACAGAGACCAAATACTTACTCCTTTTTTGTATTTTAAATGCAAAATAAAATCATGTTAGCTAGTTAAGAAAAAGCTATCAGGGCAAGCAGAATAAAAGTATAAAATATACTCACCCCTCTTCTTTGGCATACCCATCTATGTTGTGCTTGTGCAAATTTTATAAGGTCATTAAACAGTAGGCAGGTTCTTATTATCCTGGATCTAATTCAAAGTTGTTCATGGTGAAAGCTAGGTGGTGAGCATGGCCACTAGATGTGACTTGTTACTAAGAGCATGTGGCATTTCAAGTTTCTATATGGACATTCTCAATGGTGAAAAAGTAAAAGAAGGAAAAATGCTACCAAAATAAAACAGATTGCTATATTTCTTCAAGGCGTTCAAGCTCATCCACCAGTTTAGATTGTGCAGCCCATGAGCGCACTCCTGTAAGAGCCAAGCATCAATAATAGGGCAGTAGAAGCTATCTTTAATGGTGAAATTAGAATCTGGGTTTGCAATGGTTAGATTCTGGTCTTTGAAGTAGAAAGATGTGATGTCATTCAACAGTGCATCACAAATGTGCCCAATATAAATTACCCTTATGGTGAGACCAGCCATCATGCTCTCATACCATGCCTTCACCACTTTTATATCCTTTTAGAATGTCGCACTGATATTAGCCTCCAAATGAATGGACATCATCACATACATAGTAAACTGGTAGTTTAAAAGACAAAACAAGTTTGCATATTTGGTCAAAATAATGTCAATCCATTCACCCTCTCCTGTGGTCTGCATGAGGCCTTTGCAATGAACAAGGAATCTACTGAGAGAGTGATTATAATTTAAATGGTACGTGAACTTATAGATGACATCAAGAGACTTTGGGAGATCCTTCAGTTTAGAGAAAAGCTTTTGAAAAGCTTCAAGGGATTTGGCAGAAGCATAAAATAACATTGTGAGCATGATTTTGAGTGAAGCAATGATGTGAAGTGAGATCAATTAGAAGATAGCAGGTTGGGCATTTAAAGTGTGGATACACGCTATGACCAAATATATAGAGTGATACATTCCCATGCCAGCTTCAGATAAGGCCATAACTATTGCAGAAAGCATTAGTCATCAATTTGAAATGTTTTGCTTAATCACATGATAGTCGCATAAGGCAACCATCAGGTGGCTGGTCCTATAAGAAGCAGGCCATTTATCATGCATCTGAACTCATCCTTTATCCACAGTAACTACGTCAAATACTTCTCAGTTACATTCCATCTTAAAATGACCTTTGTTGCAACCTTCCTCGCTGCCCATGAATTCCTTGCCACTGGCACTAAGGTTTTAATCAGAGCAATGGGGATTGTGCTATCACAAAAGCACACCATCAATGTTATGATCTGTAGCAGATCAATTCACATCAACATTGATGCAGAAGGTAAGTAAGAAGTTCATTTCAGTTTAGAAAATGACCATCACTGAAGCTATTTACATTTTGTTGGAAAAGCAGAAGATGTCAGAGATGCTAATAATTAAGACATCAGTAAAATGGGTGCTGTGAGTTTCGTGTCATTGAAGTTTATTCTAGTGCTATGTTCTGCTTATCATTTTCATTATTTGTATAGCTGATAAATAATCTAGAGGTGTTACCTCTGCTGCGATCATGATGACCTCATTCTATGCAATATCATTCAGCATCCTTCTCGAATCTATCCCTAGCCTTGAAAAGTATTTAGTGAATAATTTTAAAGACAAAATTAGGGTGGTGGCAAAGTTAGTAAGCCCCTCTAATATAACAACATGGATACTATATTGATATTAAAACCTTAAAAGGCTTTATCCTTGATTGGATCACATCATTAGGCTAATCTGTCAACTTTCCCCTCATAGAATTTCAAAATAGTTTGTGAGTTTTATCATGAATGAATGAACTAACAAATTGCTCTGCCCCCACTAGCTTGAATTGGTCTAATAATGAGTATATCTGTTATATCTTTGATTTAATTCCCCTCCTTATCACACATCTAAAGGTGAGAGAGCAGTTTCAGAGTAAAAAATAGCTATCTTAAGTAATCAGTAGCTGATCTTCATCTACTATAAATATAGTTATGATCCAGAGGATCTTCTCCTCTATCCTCTTTATCCCCTCTTCTTCACCCCCTTTTTGACTCTTTCACCTGCCCTGCTCCTGCTCCTTCTTCTTTTGATCCTTCTTCTTTTTCTTCCTGTGCATCTTCTTTTTAACTCACATTTTTTTACTTCTGCTTTCTCTCTTCAATCAATTTATCATGAATGGCAAAAAAAGGCCCACCCATATATAAGCAGCAAGCTCATCAAGAGTTAAGAAAACTTTCAGCATGTTGTAAGCCTATAGATAGTTGAGTTTGCAGGTTAGTCACTCAATTGCGTGCACAAACTTCATAGCTGATCAAGTCTCCAACTGTTAACCCCTCTTCATGAGAAATAGCATCTTACCATAATTTTTACTATTGATTTGCTAATTTAAATCCTATTAATTCCCAAAGTATGTGAGCTATATTTTGTAGGCTTTTCCTATCTGCTCCTCCTTCAATCAAAATATAAAGCCCTCTGATAATTAATAACTGACTTGTCAAGACATCTTCCTCTAACAGCACTACTTCAAAAACTGTGTGAGGGGCATCCTCTCACTGCAGTTTGAGCCATCTCTCTTTATAATTTATACCACATGACCTGCTACTCTCATTTTGTAATTTTTGCCCCCATCCTCTTACTCCTCTATAGAGTCTTCACATGCAATGAATCTCTTTAGTCGTCCTCTATCATTGAGTCTCATGATATAGCTGAATCATCAAATTCTCTCTTTTTAGCTTATATATAATTTACTCCTTCATCATTTTTCCTCATCCTATTCTAATCAGTAGATCCTACCTTTGCATATCTCATTTATCTATATTCTCAGTCTGTGACTTGCTTCTTCATGACTATCACTTCAGTCTTTTCTTTATTTTTAATGAGTACAGCTCCAATCCACTTTGAGTGCTGGCCACTAACCTTTTTCATCCTTTTAGCTTGCGCATGCCTTTCACCAAGTCACAGTAGGCTGAAAAATGAGATATTGCTTTGATTTAAATCATTTGAGTTTTTGGCGAGAAATGCAGTTGCCCTGTCTATGGAAACAGACAATACTCCATCACTGCATCAACATATCAGCTAATAGTTGGACCTGACTCTTTGAATGACTCCTGTGCATGATTCACACTGCACTGTAGGAGTATTCATGGCAATTGTTGAAATATGAATATACTAGCAAAAGAACCTCTTCAAAATTAAATTAAATAAAGCAGTTTAAATTTAATATGAAGCCTATCCATTTCAGATGAGCCTCGTTTATCATGCTTGAATAAGCAGATAGATTGAAATATTGTTGAAAGCAACAGTAATCAAGGAAGTGATGAATAACAGGTCTTCAATATGAGATAGATTTACATGCAATGAGAGAAAACAATTGTATGAACATGATCAAAAGCCACCTGATTTCCTTAAAAGTATCACATCCATCACACACCAATGTCATCCAAGAGGTGACTTAACATATCAAAAGCCTTTCAGATAGATGTCACTTTCTTATTAGTTTTTAACCCAGAGGCCTCTACCTCTCTCACACATGTTCATTCTCCCTATCATTGAATCTGATGCATGTCAATATGGAGAACACTCTAACCTTGTCAACTCAGTCTGCCCTGCACTTTTTTCATGCCATATATTCTGAGACAAGCTACAGAGCCTCCCATTTTGTGCACACCTATTATTGCATGCTCTTAACATGTTCCTAAACATTTTCCTCTTAAAATCCATATTATCTTCATGACACGGTTTGCATCAAGGAGGACAGAAAAAATGTTCTCCCCTAATTATTTGTGATCACTGGAGATGAGTAGTGTGTGGACAGGTAGCAGAGCAGAAGGAGATGCTTTTGCAATCAAAGTTTGTTGCAGTTCCTCTGCATGTAGTTTATTTCTTGTAAGCATCTCACCAGCCCAGTCCTCATTTTCATGCACATCATCATGAAGGTCAGCCATTTGTGATCCTTTTGGAGAGAAAGGTTCATACCACTCCATCTACAGCTTCCTCTTGTTCATACCCAGTTTTGGTTCAACACAGTCAAGAATGAAGAGTGGTAGTGCTGAGCGCTCATACCTGATGAGACTGAGTACATGTTGGATTTTATATCTTCTAGATTGAAGAAATGGAGGTGGGAGTTAGCAGTATTGATTGAATAAATGTTTAGAGCACACACTGGTGCATGCTGCCAAAGATGTGTCGGATGCAAATGAAAATGGCGCTGATAGATTAGGGTCCATAAGAACCCCTAAAACCTATCAATTATAGTTTTCATCTTCTTTGTCACATAACTCAGTGATGTGGCAAAACAAGGAGGGCTCTATCCCACAGAGAAAACTCAATATTTCAGCAACTTTATAAAATTAATTCATAAAAAACAGACAAGAGAGCATGTAGTGGCACAGTTTTTCCTCGCTCAAATAAGGTGAAATGTCAAATCTGTGTTTGACAACATTGTCAATTATGCACAAAGGCCACATTAGGTCAAATCAAAAATTGAGCTTTGTCTAATTGACTTAAACTAACGTGTTAATTGAATTTTTTTGCAGATGTTATATGATTAACGTGCTATGGTGAGATGTCTTCTACATCACTACATTAGGTTTATCTAAAACATCAACCAAATATTTCCACCTCATACACATAAATTTTACTGGAATGCCCCTCATTGGTCTTCTCCACCCCCTCCATTGTAATAATCAAAATGCTTATTGATGACTCTGAACTCATTTTTTGAGCAATTTATAACTCTGGTTTTTGCATCCCTTTCTTGTGGCATCACTGTTTTGCTGCATCCCCCATTGCCTTCATTATCACCCTTGCTCTACCGTATTGTCAGACATATCGCTCCCCATCATGGCCGGTCCTACAAAATCAGTCCCCTCTGTCAGATTGCGCAATGGTCATAATCATTCCACTTGAATGAAGGAGAGGAGTCGCTGGCTTGGTCTCAAGATGATAACCTTGCCATGCTCAATCTGACAGAGGAATCAGCAGAAGGCTGAGGTATGATAATTTTCTCGGTGGATGAGAGCTGTAGGGGTGTTTTAGATGGCTTGGAGGACAATCCTATCCTAATATGGACCAAGTTGAAGTCTGCTTTCAGTGAGAAGCAGGCTGAGTCACGGCTTAACGCCTTGGAGGACATATGTTTGATCATGAAGAAGGACACTTCATCTGGTGCTTCGCAAGCAGAAAAGAAGGTAAAGCGATGTAGGCAGCGGTTCGAAGTGCGACTTCTNTGGCATGAACGGCCACACAGAGGATAGGTGTTTTAAGCGCATCAATGAGCAGCTTCAGGGCAAACCGTCTCAGGCCAACGCGGTTCAGGAGGTCCCCCAACTCGATTCTGGCATCGTGCAGTTCGCTGGTAGTGCAAGTCTTCGTTCCCTTCATCCCTCCGATCCTCTATCGCCCCTCCAACTCGATGCTGATGTTGATTGGAATGCAGGCACAGGGGCCACATCTCTTATGACTCCCCATCATCACTGGCTATGCAATTATAAGCCACACGTCGTTCCCGTGCGTCTTGCAGACTCACAGTCATCTATTCAGCTGGAATTGGGAGTGTGGTGTTTGTTCCATTAGTTGGAGGGAAAGAGGCTCTTTTTGGCATCCTTCATGTCCTTGTTTTTCATCACAACCTCCTTTCTGTCCTGTACCTGACTCACCAAAAGAAATTCTCTCTGGTTATTGAATGATCTGTGATGCACTTTATCAGGGATAATTCTGTCTGGTTCTGTGCTGTTGTGAACAATTCCAACTGCACTTTCCTCCAAGGATCGACTGCCCCCATCACAGAGTTTGCCCAACCTGTCACTACTCTTCCTCTTGACTCCTCTTTTTGGCATCATCGCCTTTGTCACCACCATCATGCTGGCATACAGCGCCTCATGCGAGAAAACATGGTCATTGCCCTGCAACTCGACTCTGATGCAAAACCAGACCCCCTCCCTGTCTCCTCCCACTCTGGCATGCAATATTTCATCACTTTTATTGATGATGCCACCAGCTGGAAAGTCGTCTACACCCTTCATCTGAAGAGTCAAGCATTGGAGGTATTCAAGCGCTATAAGGCATATGCTGAGAATGCCACTATATCAGCTCAGTTAACATGACTCAGATGGCAAGATGTAGGGTAAATTTTAATAGTGGCACCACTATTGAGATTGACAGCTCATCAGCAGCCTTAAAGTACTGCTGAATCATAGGCTCGAGATTTGCCACCACAGTAATGCTGATGCCATGGAGCTCGAATCTACTGAGAATAGTAGCAAAACTATTATAGAGATGGGTCAGCAATGGCATAAGAAATAGAAGAAACGGTCATTGTGAAACTCCTATATCATGTTATTATGCTAGTGTTGCTTGTTATCGACATCATTATTTATCAAGAATTGTAAGACTATATAGCATGACCTTGTTGACCATAGAATTTCCATCCCTTGTAGCTGTCTGGATACCCAATAAATGTGCACTTCTCCATATGAGATCCCAAACCACCTTCCTTATCTTCTGCACATGCACATAGCTTGCCTGCGAGACACGGTTCACAATGGGGTCTGCTTTTGCATCAGAATTGAGTTGCAGGCCAATAACCAGGTCTTCTTGCATGAGGCGCTGTATGCCAACATGATGGTGGTGACAAAGGGATGATGCCACAGGGAGGAATCTGGAGGGAGGGTAGTGGTAGGTTTGGCAAACTCTATGATGGGGGCAGTCGATCCTTGCAAGAAAACGCAATTTGAATCATTCACAATAGCACGAAACCAGACAGAGTTATCCATGATAAAGTGCATCACAGATCATTCAATAACCAGAGAGAATTTCTTTTGGTGAGTCAGGTACAGGATAGAAAGGAGGTTGTGATGAAAAACAAGGACATGAAGGATGCCAAAAAAGTTTGACCACTTGAGCCTCTTTCCCTCCAACTAATGGAACAAACACCCCACTCCCAATTCCAGCTGAATAGATAATTGTGGAGTGTGTAAGGGCACAGGAATGATGTATCGCTAGTAATTGTGTACCCAGTGCCGATGGCGAGTCATAAGAGATGTGGCTCCTGTGCCTGCATTCCAATCAACATCAGCATCGAGTTGGAGGGGCAATAGAGGATCGGAGGGATGAAGGGAACGAAGACTTGCACTACCAGCGAACTGCACGATGCCAGAATCGAGTTGGGGGACCTCCTGAACCGCGTTGGCCTGAGACGGTTTGCCCTGAAGCTGCTCGTTGATGCGCTTAAAACACCTATCCTCTGTGTGGCCGTTCATGCCACAGAAGTCGCACTTGAACCGCTGCCTAGATCCCTTCGGCTTCGTTCCTGCTCCAGGAGTACCAGATGATGCCACAAATGCCTGAGTGGAATCTGAAGGTGGAAGATCCTCCAGATGACGAGTCCTAGTGATGTCCTCATTCCTGAAAGCATCCTCGAGTTTAGAGCGAATGAGATTATCGATGAGATTGAGAGACGAGCGAAATGCGTCAAAATCAGCAGGCTGAGACCACAGCATCGCCATACAGACCAGTTCCTCATCCTGTGTCTTCAAAGTATAGTCCACAGGGCGCAGATTCTTCAAAATGTGCATGGCCTCATCGATCCTATGAATGAGGGACTGCAAAGACTCATTGTCCTTCTTCCTGATCAAAAATAGGTCCTCCAATGCGTTAAACCGTGCGCGATCCAGCCCGCTTCTCATTGAAAGTTGACTCCAGCTTCGCCCACATTGCAATGGGATCGTCCTTCAAGCCATCCAAAACACCCCTGTCAGCTCTGATCCATAGACAAAGTAATTGCACCTGCAGCCTTCTGCTGATTCCTCTGCCACTCCAGCTTGAGCATGGCAAGACTGTCATCTTGAGATGAAGCCAACCACTCATCTCCTTCACCCAAGTGGGATAATTGTGACCATCGAGCGATTTGATGGAGGGGACCGATTTGGAAGAGTCATGATGGGGAGCGATATAAAATAGGGCAGAGCAAGTATAATGAGGAAGACGATGGGTAATGCGACGAAACAGCGATGCCACAAGAAAGAGATGCAAAAAGCGAGATGTAGTTGCACAAACAAAATGAGTTGAGAGTTTTAAGGCTCAGGGCCCATAACTTGTTGAGCACAGCGAAAACAGGCGACTAACAACGCTAGGAGAGCAATAACGAAGCGTATATGTGGACACTGCAGTCCAAAGTGAGCAACTGGGGGAACAGGTGGCACTGTGGCACAATAACTGAAGTGAAACATATGGCCAAGTGGCACCAGAAACAAGGGAACAATGGATGGGACGTCTCAAACCATGGAGAGATGATGAATCAATGAATAAAATGCCACAACATCAACCAAATCAACACATGCTATGGTCAATTGACAGCACTCCCAAAGTCATAACGGGGCATNTGCAATAATTACTTGCAGACCTTTAGATGAGAGACATAATATCATAGTTTGGCATGATGTTCCTGCATGAATTGAACTGTTATTCAGATAAAAATGCCTTGGTGGANGTTGAAGAGCTTNATGGCATCAATGTTCCTCACAGCATGGGGCNTCCTAAATGCCAAATTCATGCCCCATNCAGCCATCAGGAAGAAGGACCATTGATGGAATGCCCTCTTAAATGGACTCTGACATAAAAACAGCTGATGGACATGATGTACAACTTTCTTGGGAGATAATGTTATCATATATGTATAAGCCTCTTTGGGCTACAATGTCAGTCACTGCCAGCATGNTTTTCATCAAGTTCACGTGGCAGGTTTGGCTTTTTGTCAACATGTCCTTCCTCTGACTGTCAGTCATGCTGAAGTGTGAGACCCTCGAGGAAGCAATGAATGCATAGATGGTAGACAGCATAGTAGATGTGTTGGATCACATAAGGTTCAAACTATGCAATACAAGTCTGAAAGGACCATCTCTGAGAAGAAAGCAGGTGACTTTCTNAGAACACACCTCTGTTTTCTTTCTCAATATAGGTTCTAAGAGTTTGAAGGACCATGGACATGGAAAATCACCTCAGATTCACTTCTGTTGTCAACCTGGATACATTAGAGNTTACCATTATTATCTAGATGGCTTGTGTAAGACAGTACTACATGTTAGATGAGCTGAGCAAACACATGATGAGAAAAAGGGGGGNAAGGAGGAATCCTGCNATAAAGCCACCAGCAGCTTTCCACATAAATCTATTGCATGACACAAGTTTTAATGAGGAGGCAGTGAAGACCACCCACATGTAATAGCTGCCTCGATCNCCATAGGGAGGTCTCAGAATCACCTAAAGAAATTAGCGATAGAAGCTCTGATAATAGTGAAATTAAAGTCGAGCAGAATTTAAAAGACTCTCAAAACTCAGAATCTGATGACAGAGGCAATAAAGAAGATGTTTTGGATAGAGATAAGGATGATGATGATGAGCAGAATGATTATAGTGATAATTATTTTATGTAGCAGTCATTTTTTGAATNAAATGTTATATCTACCTAAATTNTATGGGNGTCACATGATCCGCAATAATAGTACACATGATGTTCATGGCAAAGAAGTATATTGCTGATGATCTTGTTTCCATCAGCAACCACCTTCTCAATGACCCCCCCTCCACTATGCTGCACCTCTTCAGACAGCACTTTCATCCAACCAGCACCATCTAATTCCCTTCCAAACTCAAATCACTCATGGGCCATGTGAATGAACATCTCACAGCTGTATAGACTCTGCCACTTCTTCAACCTGTGTGCTCAATAGGGTGCCTAATGATTTTTGTGAAGTCTCCCTTTATGCTCTCCATGGTGATGTCTGCCATTAAGTATCCCTGGTTATGACTGGAGGGAGTTATTATAATGTCAGCAGCATGAATGTAGATAGTGTGCTGCCATAACTTACACTCATCATACCACCTGAGGACTGAACTNCACATCAGGGTTGTATGTGTGCTTGAGGTTGCACCCCCTGTNGCACATATCGTCCCTCTAAAAATGAGCATGTTAGTTGTCTATATTAATAATTCTCATTCTTGCCATCACAGCTCACATTGATNAGTCACTTGAGGNCCTCCATTGACTTTTANGCACGTTCNTCTAAAATAATAATCATCAGAAGTCATTGGCAACATTCTGACTTTCATCTTAAAGAAAATGAAGAAGTGCTGCAAGGGCACCCCCATTTCAGTTCATGTTAGTATTCAGAGTCACAAGGCCACTCACATTCTATTTGTATGCCTTTGATTGTGTCTACATGATCTGAGTTAAGCAGCTCATTTTTACTGATGTTTAATAGTGCTCTGAATGAATCCTTNATAATCAGCTGCATGCTGTTCATGATTGCATTCTCACATACTTTAAGATGTGCTTCCATTCTCCACTATCAATGTGCCATTCTAATTCATTGTAAAACTTTGTTGTCTGGGACTTTGTATAGAACCATCTAAACTCAATGTACACCTTGAAGTCCATGAGTCAATTCATTGTAACCTAAGGGTAGAGATATTTGATCACGCACCACTCACTCGTTGAGAGACCTTGCCTTCCTGACTCCAAACTGAATTATAGTGGCACACTAGTACATATGACCAGGTATTGTTTTCTTCAACTGGTATAGTGGACTGTCTTTATACTCTGCCTCAGGTGGCCTGATAAAAATTCTGCAATTNTGGGTNATAGATCAAGCCATAGAAATTTTAGATAGATATCATCTGAATCATCATCTAAGTCATAATCATCTTTCAAAACACAGACTGCAAGTGTTCTTTGAGAANAAAGTCAAAGACANGTCAAATTCTCACACCTTTCATCATATTCATTGGGACAAGCATGTCTCAGTTCACGCATAGAGGCTGGAAGGAGGTGAGAGACATTTTAAAGAAGGATTTTTTGTTCCTTCATAATTTGCGATGAATATATAATGGAATTTTGTATGGACTGATGTCATAATTTTGATGTAGCTTATGTATGCATCTTATGAGATGAGAGAGCACACTTTTTATTTTTATTCTTGAAACTTAAGAAAAGTGATACTATAAAGGACAAGATGTAAGCACAGTCTGCTACTTCTACAGATTATATTATAAATAGATCACAGATGCCACAGAGATAGTATGCATGCAGAAGCACATTCAATACCATNATATCAATGATATCCATCCAGTTGGCTAAAGTCAAATCTGGTTCCATCAATTCTGTAAGCTGTCTCTTCTAATCATCATCGAGCACCCTGGTAATACCCTTCCACTCTTTGGCCTTTATAACCAATGCCTCATAGCTATAAGGACTCATCCCCTCCTCACTTTCCTTCTGCTCAATGGAATGTCTCAACAGTTTATTGAAATTGTGATCNTCCTTGACATTGAGTGCAAAGGACCAGCTGCACCACTTTCCCTTAGCAATGCAAGCCTCTACGTCTTCTATAGTTCTAATGCAGGCTACATGCTGCCATTCACAGCAATTTTTGCACCAACGTATTACCTCAGGATTTTTGGAGTTGTAAATGTTATAACATGAACAACTTTTTGTAGCATATGCCACAAATTATGATTCCCATTCTAGGGAATTATTCCTTTTCTACAAGGACTCTCTTGTCAGCTAGGAATTCATGACTTATGGAAATTCATTCCCAGAATTAGAGTAAGAGGATGAAGTCGACTTAGTGTCTATCTATCAGAAGATTAAAAGTTCGACTAGCAAACATTAAAAGCACACTATAACTAGATAAGTAAGTAGTACTTATGTCCCTTCAAACTTTCAATCCCAGCTGTGGCGACAACACACATCACAACCCACTTTCTCTTGTGAATGACCATGCACATTGTGCTTCATTCACAGTCTTTTTCCCCTTCACCTTTGTATCACTCACATCTACAGAAATACCCTCTACGATACTAACACCCCAGAATTGGGATGTTCTAAAGTACCCCTATTGAGCAACATCAACTCGCTCTTTCTACCATTTGCACATTCTCAGGTGGGTGCCCACAACCCAGAGGTCTATCAGATGTGGCTCATTAGTGCAGCATCAATTAATCTTGTTATGACAGCGCAAATGTGCATGAGATCTGCATCACCCTCCTAAAGAAGGACAACAATGTTGTGCCTCACTTGAATATGCATATAAAGTGCACTAGTTTTAGCATGTCTGATATGTCAAGCAGACTGGATGCTGACTTTGACTTGGATGACACCTAGTCTCTATAGTGAGTTGCTCTTTCATGCCTAGTTTAACTGCCACATTCACCATCTTTGCATTGCTTTGTATTATTTATAACTCTGTTCACATTGTAGTGCCATTGTGCAGCTTCAAGGTATTGTTGAATGATGGGTTCATCTTTGATCAGGCCAACATGTTCCTGTCAATCTCAAGTGCATTCAAATGAACCCAAAATCTTTTTCCTGGAGCTCAAACTAGATGCCACTATCACTTACTGCATGCTGTACTGGGCCTTATTGTGAATGCCTCACTCTCACATAAGCACAATGTTACTAGTGAGCTCTTCCAGACACTGTTCATAATGAGAGGCTTAGTACGTCTCTCCCTCACCTTCACCATCTCTGCTGCTCCTATGTGCCAGACTGATTTTAATCTTAAGAATGGTGAGAATGCTATTGCTCTCAAGTGAGTCAGATTTTTATGCCGAGTGTGCATTTCTTATTATGAATCCCCCACAGCAACAAGTTCAAGACCCAAACACGTGAACTCTGAGTGAGCCATGGCACATATGAAATAGAGATTCAAAGCAGGTCAGTGCAAGATTCTATCACAATCCCTCAACATCATCACGCAGATGTCTAGAGGATCATCTAACTAGGACAGCAATTTTTGAGTGCTACAGGTGCTCACAGTGCAGATTGTTCAGATGTGCATAGCACTCGATACACAGTCATTGCCTCAGTTATAGTGGCTACTACGAGCACAAGTGTCGTCACCACTACAGCATGTATAAGCCTGTTTATTTTTTGCTACATCTGTAATACCCAAAATATGTCTATACTTGTGTAACCTTTCATAGAAGTCTGAAATGTCAATGTTGTTCTGGAAACTGAACATGTGTTTAATTTTTTGCATTGCAGCTGTCTTGCCAATAGCTGCTGCTCTATCAAAACTGAGAGGCATGCTAAATTTCTAAATTGCTGCAGTGCTATGCATTTTTAGCTCCCTCTAACTTAATTCTAGTAATCTTTTTCTTATAAAAGGCCACCTGGTATGATGACAGTATAGTATTGATGCAATAAAATGTAGATTTATGGTGAGTGGGGAATTAATTTTATGGAACTATATTTAAATACAGATAAGATTAGATGATCACTATTGTTTCACTCTGGCAGTGCCACTGCTCAGCACTCAAGTGCTCAAGCCCAAACATTCATAATTTGTTCTTGTGAGTTTCTCTCTTCCCCTTCCTCATTCCCATCAGTAGTAAAAAATTCATTGCTCACTTGCCTCTTTTGTGCTTGCTTGATAGAGTGTTCATCTTGTACAGCATATTCACTCTTCCTCTTGCTCAGTTTTATGAGGTCCTAAATGTCACTGGAATATGCCTTTTGCTCAGATTCATGGATTAGTCTAATTATATCAAGGTATGTAGTATGGTATAATATGCACCTTTTCAAATCTTTGATCAAGAATACAGATCGAGTGTAAGTGAGAGACAAAGTTGAATTTGCCTCGACCACCAAGATAGGTATGAAAGGTCACCTTGACTTCTACCAGTTGACCTTTATAAAACAAAATCTAGTGTGATGCTGTTATAGCTGAAAATATCACTATAACGTCAGTATCAGAGAGACATAGAAAGTATTTCATCAATATTGATGATTCACTCACAATAGTCTACAGTGTTGTCTATGGTGTAATGCCCAGCTACATGTGCATTAGCTAAAATGCCATACAGATCAATAGTTTCTGGAATTACACATGGGTCCACTGTAATGCCTAAGATAGGTGATCTTACAGTGAGTGTTTTGCCAATCATTTTCAAGATTTAGAGCATGGTATTCACCTGGATGATGAATTCTTCTACTTCTGGACTAGTGAGGGTAATCTCTTATGATGTCCACCTGTTGTATTAAACATTTTTCATTGCACAGAAGGAGGAGGAGGATGATGATGATGATGATAAGTCTGTGGATGTTCCATGTGTCATGAGATGGATACAAGTCCATCACGACGGACTTGTATCAGCATCTTTCGAATACATCCATCGATGTTCAGACACATACAGGTCCATCGCGATGGACTTGTATATGACTGGCGATGCAAAGGATGTTGTACAAGTACATCGTGATGGACTTGTATTCAGGCTAATACAAGTCTGTCGTGATGGACCTGTATGCACACGCATAATGTTCGAGCTGCTCACCTGCTGGATCATGTGGTCCACCTTTGACAGCAACTTGTGGAGGTCAGTTAACACTGACTCCATCATTAGCAGCATCACCACCTCCTTCAGGTCCCACTGCGTCAACATGAAATACAGATGCTTCACTGCCCTCACCTTCGCCTGCCCCACCTTTGTCTTCACAGATCCTGGCATCTCGTGCCATGCATCCTTGCACTGCGCAAGCACACCATCCCAGTACATCACCATTGCCTGGTCCGCAGACAGCTTCATGGTCCCCATCTCCTCATAGTAGTGGTGCAGCATCTGCTTGTACACCACATCGATCCTGTCCAGTAGGTCCACGTCCCACAGGTCTCACACAATCTTGCTGCCCTTCCTGATCACCTTCTGCACCTTTGTGTGCCATTCAATGAATGCAGCCATATCACCATTGTTCTGCCACTTGCTCGACTCACCCATGTCACGCAGCCCCTTCGCCCAGATCTCTGAATGTGCAGCCACTGAGAAATCTACCATCTGCATGATGTTGTCCATCACGCGCAGGCTGTATCACATGATCCTGATGTACATCTGCCACATTCGCACATTGGTTAGCAGTGCACAAATGCACACCATCATGCAATACAGTTGTGTTCACTCACTGATTCATGCACGTCACGCAAGTGGGTCATCATCCACTGCATGTTTAGCTGGCACACTGTTGCTTTCAGCAACTGCAGCACTTGCGACACCAGCTTCTCCTCCATCATCGCTGTGTATATAAACTTGTCACAGTTCCATGACAGATGCGCACCCAGCTCATTCCCCCACTTCATCACCTTCTCTGCTTCACATACAAGTTCATCATGACATACCAGTGTCACACGCAGTGAACATAATGAATCAATAAAATTATGCATTCACGTTCTCATCAGCATCATCCATCATCTCAGTCATGTTGCTCACTCACCTTCATCGAACAGCTCCACAACCCAGTGTGGCAGCACCAGCCTCTCCTTTAGCCTTGCCTTTCGAGTTGCCTTCTCCATCACCACCTCCTGCTTCTCCTTTGACTTCACCCTCGCGTTTGAAGTGGCGAAGCAACTAAGGTGGGTGGATGAGAGATGTGAGGGTCGTCAGCATGACCGATCGTGAATAAAGCGCTCATATTGATAAAGCCAACAGAAAACATCTTAAATTCATGGTAGATGCAGATCTTTCTCCTATGACTTCATAGCTGTCCATCCAGAATGTGTAGGAGAGGCAGAATTTATAGTTTACTATCTTTGCTCTCTTTAATGACAGGACCATCGTCATCCATGAGCAAGTACAGAGTGATTTTAACAAGGGCATCGAGCTTGGTGCCCTTGTGATCATTGTCCCAAAGTTGGCCATCAAGGAAATGTCCTTTTAGAGGAGTGCTGAGTAGGCTATGGAGGTGTGATACTCTATGTAAAAGGACTACATAAGATAGTCATAAGTGATGTGTGGGTCAGAAGCCTGAGAAAGATGAAGCTCACGGAGATCGTGAAGTCCTGGATTGATGCCCTTTGCTTCCTAATTTGGAAAGGACCCTATGAGTGAGGACAGAGGGCAGTGATGGTGGACTTACTTTAGCTGTACGTCCCTGGTCAGACTGAGGAGACGCTGTTTCTCAGAGTCTGTGAGATTAAGGTGGATGGATATATTTACGAGCTCGGCAGTTCTTCATTGATGCATCAGCCCATACAGTCGACTGAGTTGATTGTGCAGCAGATTATGCGATCTCGAAAGAGTGCTTATATTTCAACCAGGTCGCTTGCTATGCATTCATCACAGGTTGCGTGAGATCAGCCTTTTTGTCACCTGGATCAGTCACGCTCTTCAAAAGGTCACTTTGGTAACTTTGCGCTCTTTGCTTGTCATCTTCATCTATACTGCAATGGGCTCGTTTAATTTTTTTGAAGTGGTCCTTGTCTAAATTATCGCCGTTTTGTCCTTGAAATGCTGGAAGGCCTATGATGCGACCTAGATGGGTGAGATCCTGAGTTGGGTCAGTGGGTCAAAAAAAGACAGAGGAAGGTTCGCTACTGCTGGCTGAGTGACGAGGGGTGTCACAGTTGTGCAGACCATAAGGAAGGACTTTGTTCAGAGGAGCATCGCCCCACAGAATAAGCGATTGGCATTTTGAAAGTCGTGGGCCTCATCAATAAATACCGTGCTCTACTGATGTGCAAAAATGGTCTTAGACGTGTCTAATATCTTAGGACTTCGAGGATCTGTTGTGGACTTTCTCCGGTTAGATTGTTTGTCAGTTTTAAAGCAGTGGCTGACTTGAAATGCCAATGTCTTGTCATCATCATTAGATAGGAAGGGGTGAGGGGAGGGATAATAAGAGAGAAGGATTTTTTGGACTCACCGAGTTTGTCAGGAGGACAATACAATAACTGAGTGGCAACTGGGCTCAAGGGGAATCAGGTTGTCAGAATTCAACCTGTGCCCTCCCATTGATGGGATAGAGGAAGACCTCGACCACGCAGGGGGCAAAGAAGGTATAGATTTCTTCCAGCCATTGCATCTGAAGGGAGCTCAGAACAATGATGAGGTGGGGGAGGTCAGGAATCCTGTCGAGTCCTTGAAAGAAAGGCCGTCTCCCTAAAGAATATGCAGGAGAGGATGTCAGTAGTCCAGGACTACCAGTCAATGTGGCGCTGATCTCACTGATGATTAAGCCCCTTCAGTCACAATACTCTGATTCATCAGAGAAATATGATAAACAATAGCTTTTAGCAATTAGACCTGGCAGTCAGGAGCAGATCAATATTGAGTTTATGAATGAAGAAGCTAGCTGATCTGAAGCAATATTGCAAGTAAAATCTCATTGTATAGAGCATGCTAATAATAATTAGACAGAGTGGAGCTTCCTATTCTCACGAATTGTGCTGAATCACAAGTATTGCAGTGGATGAGGGGATGGCTTTTAGAACCTATTTAAGCATCAATAGATAATAGAATATGCAGCCCTGACTTAAGGTACTGCTCCCAGAGCTCTTACTTGAATAATATTGAAGATGAATTTGATTGCTGGAAGAATAAGTACATTATGACAGACTTGTACATCCATACATTCACCCAATGCTAGGTATAAGTATGTCGCGATGGACTTGTACATCGCCTACAGATGCCGTCGCGATGTACGCTATTGTTCATTTGATTAGGGTGATACAAGTTCCCACTTCTGAAAATGCTGATATTACCCTGGCAGATCCCTCACCTACCTCACCCTATATACATTTTATAGTATGAATTTATAAACCATAATCGCACACCTCAATGGCACATGCACTCTTATTTTATTAAACTGATTGGCACATATTTATAAATCATGACTGCACACCTTGGTGACATATGCATTCTTTTTATATTAACACGTAATGCTCAGCTCTGCCTCGCTCAGTAAAAGACTTGCAGTTTGATACCCAATTTATGACACTGATCAGCATATATCTATAAATTATGACCGCACACCTCAACAGCACACATAGTCTTCATTATTAACACATAATGCCTGACTTTGCCTCACTTGCTAAAAAAACTCACTGTCATGCACCTCACTTTATTTTGCCAATCAATGTACATTTATAAATCATGACCATGTCAGAACCCATCGCAGTATGACTTGCACACCTCATGTGGCACACATAGTCTTTTTTATTAACACATAACACTCAGCTTTGCCTCGCTCATGAAAAAACTCACCTGCTGGTGCGTAGTCTGCTTAAAGATACGCTCTGTCAAGTAACACAAATAAAAAATATCAGCACTTTGCGTAATAATATGTACGATGCATCGCAGCTTCTTACGCACAATATATATCTGCCACACACATGTTATCCTCCTCAATTCACATCCACGGGACCACTCTTGCTTTAATACTTGTAGTACATTTACAACCTCAAGCCATCATCAATCAATTTATAAAACACCACTGAAAATATACACTCTATCTAACCACAAATATGGTGATGGCAGAACACCGATTTATAATTAGCAGTCAACTCCAATATACAAAATTACCTCTTGCCACATACTGAGATAGCTCTCATGCCTCATCATCGTTCTCATAAATTGTAACCACTCTTATCAGCATGCATGCATCGATCATCGCACAGCACAATCAAAAGAATATTATAAATTGCATCATGTGAAGAGTGAGTTTGATATTTGAGTGTCACCGTAAATTGATCTCATGCACAATCATAAATAAGAAGATAAACAGCCACTGGTGCAAATATGAGCCATCACGTATAATTTTAGATGCAACCATAAATGCAGAGACAAAGAGACAATGGCCAAGAGCAGCCAACATCTATGTCATTGACTGCAGTCCACCTCATTTTAAGTCAGTTTTTTTACTCATTGAATAACTTTAGATTATTCCATAAAGTATAGATATTAGCGTTGGCACATGCATTGTCTTTCATTTTAAAATAATATTCATTCATGCAAGCCTTGCAATGACGTGCTTTTGTAACCTCTCCTTGAAATCTCCTCCTTGTCCTTGCAATGACTCGAGATTTACAGCAGTTTTGTTTGTTTTATACATAATGTTTACCTTCGTCTCGCCATATAAATCAAGACAAGTCTCTGTATTATAATAATATCGACACATGCGACAATAAGAAGATTGAAAGATCAAATTCTCTCATGTGCCTCGCTCAATTTTATCTTAAGCATCAATGTGCTTGTACAACTATTATAATTCTACCACGGGGTATGAATTCAAAAAGATAACAAGAAGCAGAGCAAGAGATGTCAATATGAAGCATGCAACAGATACATCTTTATACAACTTTAAGCATCACAAGCTGTCAATCTATCAAATCAGTTTTAATCCTTGCAACATCTTTAATGCAGAAGACTGCATCATCATTGCATTCTCAAACTGCTGAGTGATCAGAGTGATGCTTGACTCTAATAAATAAATATAGACATGATCGAGCGATGCAGACAAAACATGTTAACACAGTCAGATTCACTCATACTTGACACACAATGGCCTGTCATAAACAACGTATCATTATATATGGATCAACATCAGATGCACATTACTGAGTAAAAATAAAGAGCTTAGAGTTATATTCATTCATTCATTTGACACTCCAGCTCACACATTAATCAGTCATCTACGTGAATGGTTATCAAAATCAAGCACAAATATATATATTAACTCATTCTATATTATTACGGCCTTGCGACAATGAACGTAGCTATGGCTAATGAATGTACAAGCTTCAATTCTTTTAAAAATAATAGACTACCAATGCACGTCTCTGAAATACAACTGAGACACCAAGACAAATATGTATCATAACCTTCTAACTTGACCTACAGACCTATCTAACAGCTAACAACTTAATAACACTTAATAACTTACCAAAACTTAGCCTAAGCCAACTCTAATGCTAACTGTCCCCCTTGCAACATCGTGTTTTTGTGACAAGTCGCCCTCTTTATACACCTCCATCCATTGAGTCGAGTCGAGCGCTTCACTTTATTTGACCAATGAATATGTATCTGCAAATACCTAGCTTATCACAAATAATTGCAGCATAGCCCACACATCTCATGCGGAGCACACAGCTATCTTTATTGATATATAACACTCGACTTTGCCTTGCTCGACCAAACACTTGTGATCGAGCATCCACTTTATGAATTCTATTGATATATATCTACAAATAATAACCATATTATGAGTGATCATAGTATGACCCACACAGCTCATGCAGAGCACACAGCCTTCTCCATTAAGCATCTAATGCTCAGCTCTGCCTTACTCGGTAAAAGACTTGTAGGCACTCTTATTTTATTAAACTGATTGGCATATATTTATAAGTCATAACCGCACACCTCAGTGGCACACACAGTCTTTTTTTTATTCACACATGATGCTCAGCTCCACCTCGCTCGATAAAAGACTTGCAGTTTGATACTCAATTTATTAAGCCGATTGACACATATTTATAAATCATGACTACACACCTCAGTGGTACATGCACTGTTTTTTTATTAATACATAACACTCGGCTCTGCTTCGCTCAGTAAAATACTTGCAGTTAACACTAATCAGCATATATTTATAAATCATAACTACACACCTCGGTGGCACACGCACACTTTTTTTTATTAATACATAACGCTCAACTTTACCTTACTCAGTAAAAAAACTTGCAGTTCAATACTCAATTTATGACACTGAACAAGAAANAACATAAGAAAAAAACATAAGAAAAAAACATAAGAAAAAAACATAGGAAAAACATAAGAAAAAAACATAGGAAAAAACATAGGAAAAAAAACATCAGAAAAAACATAGGAAAAAAACATAAGAAAAAACATAAGAAAACATAGGAAAAAAACATAAGAAAAAAACATAGGAAGAAGACATAGGAAGAAAACATAAGAAGAAAACATAGGAANAAAACATAGGAAAAAAACATAGGAAAAAAAACATAGGAAAAAAACATAGAGAAAAAACATAAGAAAAAACATAAGAAAAACATAAAAAAAACATAGAAAAAAAACATAGAAAAAACATAAGAACAAAACATAAGAACAAAATATAGAGCACCTAAACTTAGCACATAGTGAAATTTCACTACAAAGCAGTTGACAAAGTAAAAACTACCAGCCTATAGTAAAAACTATGGTAGTATCACTATAGTCTAATGCGTAGTGAAGTTTTACTACATACATAGTGAAATCGAATCAGCTAATTAGATTACTTCCATTTTGCTGATGTTGTAGGATATAGTAAAACTAGCTGGGCAGCTACAAGTGACCACGCCCCCTGCCTCATCGTTTCAACATGATGGGGCATCACGCTCGCCCATCATGCCCCCTGCCTCATCGTTTGAACACAACGGGGCATCACACTCACTCATCATGCCCCCTGCCTTGTCGTTCCAACACGATGGGGCATCGCACTCACCCACCACGCCCACTGCCTCGTCGTTCCAACACGACGGGGCATCTCACTCGCCTACCACGCCCACGCCCACTGCTCCGTCATTTCAACACGACGGAGCGTCGCACTCGCCCAGCACCCCCGGCCTCATCGTTCGGACCTCAATGTGCAATGGATTGGTTCGTTCTCGGTTCGTCATCTTCCTTTCGTTTGCTCTGCCTCGCCAATGCTCTGAACGCCCAACTAACCTATCCCTCTACTTCATCTCACTAGAACACTCTACTCCGTGCCCATTGTCTCACTCGGCTATCGACAGCGCCGCGTCGCTTTCACCTGGCGGAGTCCCTCTCCCACGTCGCACTCGCCCAGCATGTTCCCGATTCCTCGATTTGGCATGACGGCACGTCCCTCACCCCCAACCTCGCATTTTCGGCCAATGACGTCGGGTGGGATCCAGCTGAGGTCATGTCAGCGACGCACGGCAAACAGCCTATGGATCAAATGACTCCTCATCGGCTTCCTCCCGCGCCTCGTCGCTTTCCCTCAGCCGTCCGACATTTGCCATTCGCTTGAATGAGACAATCATTGCGCGCGAATGGCATCGTCTGCCATCATCGACGAAGATGAATTGGATGAAGATTTCGATCCTGCATGAAAGGTCGAAGTAGAGAGCGTTGATCGCTCTGTTCGCTTCCTCCCCGGTGTCCAGAGGATGTTGGAATCCATCCCAAAAGGCCGCTACGCTGTCGCAACATCCGGCGCTAAAAAATACCGTGCGCATGTCGTGGGCCCTTCATCTTTGATCCTGCTGACCTGTATACTCAGAATAGCCTACGGCTGCACGACTCGCGTCGGCATCACTCCTCCAGAGGTCACGATCACCGCGGATGACAAGCGCCTCAAGGCTGGCAAGCCCGCTCCGGTCCCATTCTTATAACATGGAGTCCCATGCTGTCAGCAAGGATTCGCGCGTGGGCCCCAAGTTCTTCAGGGCGTCAGTCGGCTTTGGTGGGTCGTACTTCCAGAAGGACATCTTCACTCTCGTCTACCTGAGTGAGAGCTTGCACTTGCATGAGGTCACCGCGTACTGGCGCGAGGTGGTCATCATGAACGAGTATCGGAAGAGATGGTTCTCCAGGACGGTTGTGGACATGCTGTTCAATACAATCACCGGCAAGGTAAGCCCTGTCTATTCTGATCTACCAAAGAGTATTGCGATGTGGGCTGCATGCTGATGCATATCATAGCGTATCGCGGTGCTTGGCTTTGCGTTCAAGACCGACGCGGGCGACACCAGCGAGTCTCTCGCCATCTCGCTCATCCGCGACTTCTTCTCTGGAGAAAGTGCTTATCACGATCTATGACCCACGATGCGAAGCCACGCAGATCTGGATAGATCTTGCTGAGGCCATTCCCGACATCCTCATTGAGAAGAGTGCATTTTACAACTCATTTTCTATACACGGTTTCTGATGCACAGTCAAGGAACAGGTGACCCTCGCACTGACCGAGGCTTCGCATTGTAGCTCATCGTTGTCCATCTCTCCTCAACATTGTCCGCTAACTCGTGCTCACACCATTTGTCTTGCATTTGTACCTCTCAGATTTTCCGTTCCACTGCCCAACAATGTCTCACGTCCAATTGCACCTCTGTGGATCAACAAGCAGCCTTGCAGTTCCAGCAGACTGGGTGCGCCTCCGGTATGTTCGCCTCTCAGCTCCGCTTGCCGTTTCTCTTATTTTATCATTTTTGCAGTGACCGGCACATTATCTACAGGTGCACTTCCGACGTCGGACACTGCCGTATAATACCGATTTCGACGGTGACGAGATGAATATGCAGTACGTGTTGAGCTCGAATCTTTTCAGCAGCAACTCACTCCTTTTTAACTGTACCACGAAGTGAAGAGGCTCGGGTCGAGCTCAGTCGAAAAGCTTGAGTCCCACAACAAGTGCGCACATATGTCTTTTTAGTTGACCGTTCATTCCTGATCATTTGTTCAGATCATCTCACCTTCTGATTTTCCAGCCGCAGAGGATGCAGCTGACTCTTCTCCCTCGTCATCATCATCGGGAGAGACAGGTCATGTGCCAATCGTCACTGTGAGCTCGAGCGTGTCAGGTGCGATGACGGCCAACCACTCTGGTGCATTGCACGCGACGTGGGCGAGCACGCTGAGCATCGTAAGGAAGTGCGAGAGTACGACGACGTTGAGAACAAGGCCCGTGCTCACGCCATGGTACCTATGTAGGGCATCCCAGTGTGCCGTTTTTTCTTCCCATGCCTGCTCGTCCCGCAAGAACAGCCAGAACTGGTTGATAAGTGGATAGATAAAAGACTCCACTGCCGCGTCTGAACGTAGTGGTCATGAGACCGGAATGAAATGCCGCGAGGGTCTCATGGATTGCGGCGGTGTTACCTCTGTCACCTTGGCGGGCTGATGAATGTGCAAAAGACGAATGCGCGTGAGCTCCGGCAGTTGATCCACATTCACCTCTCTAGTGTTTGAGATAGTCTGACAGGAGATAGCATGCCACTCATTAGATGAGAGATCAGCATTAATATTGATTTATTCAAGAGTCTGATGGAATGTTAAAATAAAGTTGCATATTAAAATTAAAATTAATATATAGTTAAAAAGATGTGGGAATCGTTTATGCCGTGCAACGCAGCGGCCCTCTCCTAACAAGTTCCTTCCATAAGTATCACGTACCAAACAACTCGAAGAACGCCAGCAGTCAACGGCCACGAGAACGTGAACCTTTCGGACGACTCCAGCAGTTGAAAGCCGATAGAAATATACTCGGACAGTATGTCTGTCAGTAGGCATGGTGTGCAGATGGGTTACAGAAGGTCACTGTTTCCCGGGTATCTAGACGCTAGGATAAAACCGGAAGCGAGCACCCAGATGATTCATGAAGTCGAACAGGGCGTGATATGTACGTATATTGGACAAGGCTCAAGGCGCACGAGCAAAGGCCGAGTCTACAACGGGGCGCTGCCCCTCCTGCGTTGAGCTGAGCCCGCACAGACACATGAAAGTTTGCTCCCTTGTCTGCACTGTGCGGGTGGTCAACAGTCAGGCATTTGTCCGATCTGAGCCATCCTTATTAAATCAAGCTATGTAATGCCCTTCAATCATGCTGACGATTGTGATTTCCGCGTTCTGCTCACGCAGTACAGCACACTGCGCCGTTCAACATGATTCCCCCGCTTCTCAGCCTCGCAATCTGGTCATACATGCTCGACGTCATTACGAACATCATCCTCCGCTTCGTTCGCCCATATCTTGGATCTAAAACAGTCTGGCACTATCGCCTTGTTTTTTCGCTCGTCCTCTTCTTATACATCATTCGAAACCTCGTTGAAGCGATGACCAGCACACCACCCAGTTACTACCAATTGCTTGACGTTCCACCAAATGTCGATGGCCAAGGGCTGAAATTGGCTTTCCGACGTTTTGCGAAACGAAGCCATCCCGATCGAGTGGGCGATAGTGGAACTGCATTTTTTGTGGAAGTCAGAGAAGGCTATGAGACGTTGATGGATCCAGTGAAGAGGTGGGCCTATGACAGATTTGGCCCGAAGGTGCTGCAATGCATTCATTGTAAAACCCCGGATGATTTTCTCGAAGAGGGACTGGTATCTATGATGGGATTCCATACCTTCAGTGCTATGGGTTTGATCTTCTTTTCCGTTATCGGAAAGACCAATGGCGTCTCATACGTGGGTCCTTGGCTCGCATGCACTTTTCTGCATATCTAACTCGTGATCATATCAGTGGAGGTATCTCCTGTACTTCGCCTTGGCTGCAACGGACCTGGCATTGGTCTTCAGCCCCTCGCCATCAGATGTTACATTCAACAATTACGGGAGACACATTCTCACTTATCTCTTTCCCTCACTTGTCTCGTTTCAGTACATCAGATTCTTGCATCAGGTAATTCTATGTTCTTGTTCTGCGACACTTCTGTTTCTGATTTTTATATCCTTTCAGGCGTTCTTGTACATCAGTTTTGGGGTGACGCGTATCGCGCCCGTGCTCATCCCTGGCATCGTGCCACCTAAATTAAACTCTACTGTGACTGCCAATACGATTGTGAACCTGAGCGAGAAAGTCAAGTCGATCGACAAAGAACGTTCGTCCCCTTTCTCTTTCTCACCTTGTTTTCTCAGAATCTCATCGAATGCGTGTTTAGTATTCACATTAATTCAATCCGAGATGTGCAGCATTCGCCCACAGTTCGATCCATCACGCACTGGATCAAGCTCCTCTTCCGATTTTTTTTTTCCGGCGAACTGCCTCGCATGGCTCTGGCGCATTTGGGGCGCAGCCAGATGAACAGACGATCGACCTGCTGACCCGGGAGATGGAGAATATGATGGTTGAAGAACGACTGAGGAAGGAGGGCGGGTTGATCGCGTCTGAACGCGACAGGGCCGTGCGGAGTGGCCGCCTATCAGGTATCAAACCGCCACCACGAAAGCGCGCAGCCTATTCGAATACGGCTTATCATTCGGCCACATCGAGATCAGGAGTCGTTGAAGTTATCGATGTGGATGCGGAAGAGGTGTCGTTAGTGTCACCTGCGATGGGTGGGCTTTCGGCGCCGTCTGTGAATGTCAGACATGGGGCTTCTGGTGAGAGGTTAAATCAAATGTGGTTCCCCAGGGGCACAATGGCTGCATCGGAGTATGTGCACGAGAGGTCATACCGCTATTGAAGGGGTTTACCATCTGTCTCGTCTGTCTGTCTGTTTCGGCCGCCGTCCGGCCGTTTCTTTGTTTGTCCGTTCGTCCGTGCCCATGCGTTCATCTGTTTCTGCTGCTCATCTCGGTATCTCGTCAAGGATGGTGTTTATATTTTGGAACCCTTTGCTGCTATACACTGTAGATCATTGTCTCATCTTTTTTGCATAGATATCTTTTTCTTTTCGTGCGTTTCTGTTGCACTAGCCTGTCTGTATCTCTCAGTCTATCTCGGCCCATTTGTATATTGTACTGTATATCCGCATTTTCATTCTTAGCCTTTCTCTTACCATACCTCAATCATCAATTCCTTGGTCTCTCTCAGTTCCGATTCCCGTTACCTTGCTTGCAAGGTTTATTGCCCCTTCATAATTGTGCCAGGCACTGTGCAACCTGGTACAGTGTAAGACCGTCAAAATGAACACCCCTATCAAAACAAACACTCCACAGTATCTCCCTTGCTGCCATCCTGCCGCTTGCTTTTCTGCCCCGAAAAAAAATATGATAATTAAGAGAACCATGCCAATTAGAATATGTCCAAGAATTAGAGCAATTCATGAGATACTGGCAGAGCTATTAATGGGTAGGCCTCGGTAGATATCTGTTTTGAGCTGTCTGTCCATGAGATCAGTCTCCAGGATTTACAAATTTAACTCAACCTCTACGAAATTTTGATACCACCTTCTGACATATACAAAAAGCTTCAAATTGATTTTTTTGTGCAACCTACACTTCATAATGAAGACAATTGGTCCAACTTTTTTTAAAGCGGCTCTTTTCGACACTTGCCAAAACACATTCTTCCCAAATTGGTTGCTTATGTGAGCTCTGTGGTCTTGTGACAGTGCACCTTACAACACTTGGGGAAGCGTCGACTTTGTCGGCTAGCACCTTGCTTGCATTATTTTTTACTTATGTGGGCAAAACTTTTCCTTGTTCTTTCAAGCTGGTATCCATTGGACAATGGGTTTTCAGGTGCTGGTTTTGATGCGGGTGTTTTATAAACATATTTTGATGACTACCATCAAATGTATATTGTTGTTCTCCATTTCGTCTGCTCGCAACTTGTTGAAGTCCGGATTGGGATCGGACATGAGCACGCATCAGGAAAAGGGCACTTTTACTTTTTTTGGACTTTAGCAACTTATGCGACTCGTACGAGTCGGCCAAGTCCGTCCAAGTCCGTTTAAGTGCCGAAAGTAGGCTACTTTTTTTTTCCAGTCATTCCAGACAAGTGTTCGTTTTTCCAGTTCATAAGTAGCATAAAGTACATTGCAAGTTCAGAAAAGTTCACTCNTTTTTGCAAGTATACAGTCACTTACAGCTGATTTTTTAGTAGATACTTTTTTTTTCAGCCAGTGTCAGTTTTAAAAGTCTGAAATAAGTTGTGTATATATATCATTATTTTATCGGGGGGTTTTTTTTCCTTTTTTCCTGCTATTTTTAGCACGGTGTAGAATATCAAAAAAAAAAATGCCACATGGCATTGATTAATCACAATGACGAGTACAAAAAATATGCTAAAGAAGACGGCGGCTCGTGGAGATGGATGCATGAGTGACAAAGGGGCATATAAAACTTATCGGACGAAAACATTTCCTGTCGTGGGCATCCGGCCATACTCGTTCACGCCGCCTGCTTCAGCACTTCGCCGCCCTCGATCTCCTCGATCTCCATGGTAGCATCCGTGATTGCAGTGTTCTCAATCTCCTTGACCTCCGTACCCTCGACATCCGTGTCCTCGACCTCCATGCCCTCGACATCCATATCCTCGACATCCATGCCCTCGACCTCTATGCGCTCGACCTCCGTGTCCTCAATATCCTCGATATCCTCTGAGTCGATCTCTGCATCCTCATCCTCCGTAGCCTCACCACTCTCATTCTCCATGGCCTTACTGCTCTTATTCTTCCCCATGTGCCCATCATCCGTGTCCTCGTTAATGGTCTCATCGTCAGACTCAATATCGATGCACCGTGCACGCTTTAATCCCGTTTTGCTGCCGGAACCGAGGGCATTCAATGCCACCACTGCCGCATGCCTGCGACCCATCTCGTTAATCGAAAGAGCACTGGCCACTAACTTACTCCAGCCCCTCTCGCTCTTGTCTTGAAGATCGGCCACATAATCCAAGGTTTTGTCTCCCCAGTTGTCCGACGAGAATTGAGATGCTGCCCCCCAGGTCTCCTTTACCATTTCCCCTGTTGCATGTAAGACGAGTGCGCGCTCCGCCTGTATAGTACTGCAGTTAGTGGTTACTGTGGTATAAATGTGAACGAATGAGCTTACCGCACAAGATGCGAGTCCAACAGCACCAATTGGGTGCTCTGCTCTCTTTGAAATATCTGGAAGGACCTGCACCATGGTCAAATGGCTACGAAGAGAACGTAGTATAAATGATGACATGAAAGCACCCCTGTGGATCTGAATCCACAGGAGAGTTAGCATCAATGTGATCCAACGAATGGATCACTCACTTTGGTATGTACACTGATGTTCTCGTCAATGCTACCCCATAAGAATGGGATGTCACTCGTGTTCCTCTCGCTGGAGGCCAAGGCATATGCGATGAACTCTGCGTGGTCTTCTTTTGTCTCAAGTTCTTCTCCATGCACGCTGAAGAATTTTTTTGATGGTGTTGACAGCCTCAGTCGCGAATGCACCGCGCCAATCGTAAAGGCATTACATTGCCTGCCAGCGCACAAAAAAATTTGGTGAGTACAGCATGCCGTGTAACAGAAGCTTACCACATGGAATATCGGCTCCCCTTTAGCTGCGAGAACACTTGGAATGTCGGGGAAGACTTTATCCCACAGCCTTTGAGCATCCTCGACGAGGTCATTTGACCAGGGTTGGCCCTGAGTTCCAATGTAATCAATCCACATGGGCACGAAGAGCACCTTCCAGCGCGGCAAGCAGTTCTTTGGTAAGTCCTTATTGGTGAACTTACGGCCCTTCGATGGTGAGGACATGGACGTAACAACCTTGGTGGAAGTAGTAATGGAAGCAGGTTTCTTGTCGGCGGAGACAACTTGAAATGCGGCCTGTAGGACAAGACAGTAAGTAGCACAGTAGCATAAAATATCAATAGTATACGACGTACCTTGCCGCTGTCCTTCGGTTTATGCAACTTCACTGCTGGCTTCACTTCAGATGATTTCGGGGGCCTCACGACCTTCACAAGCTGGTGTGACTCGACTTTGGTCCTGGTCATCATTGCGGCCAGTTTCACATCCACGTCTTCATCATCCTGGAGGCCGCCGTTTTCGAACATACTGGCAGTATCAGAGTCAGTAGGAACGCTGTTAGCAAAAACATCTTCGAGTGCTGCGTGGGCATTTGCAATGGCGGCCGTGGTCCTAGACAGCCAATTAGATGTAAGTAAGAGTCAAGATAGAAATCCGCGTCGCACCTAGTCTCATTGACCTTGCTTGATTGGGTTGCCTTATTAGGTAACTTATCCTTCCAACCTGATGTGAGGCCCGATGAGACCATCGCCTTAGGCTTCACCTTCTTGACTGACGATTTCGCTTTCTTGCGATTTCTGGATATACCAAAAGTAAGTGCTCGTAAACTCACAAATTTAATAGCTCACTTGTCTGAAGTATGGACGCTTGAGTCCACCTCAGCGTGCCTTCTTTTCAGATTCTTCTCACTGCCGGCCTTGACATGCCCCGTGCGGTGCAACTCTTCCATCAGTTCAGCTTCACGGACCTTCAGCAGCCTCGCGATAGTCGTGCGGACTTGAAGCTCCGTGTCCTTATCAGAACTCTCGTTGTCTTGCATGTGAATGTCCTCCTCTCTTCCCCACTCTGGCCTTGCTCCCTCTGCTGTTGGCCCCCCCCATCTCTATATCTTTAACTGCATCTGCAACCTCACATCAAAAATGCAAGGGTAACACTGACAGACTACTGATTTACTTTCAGAAGCCAGAGGTTTGTTGTCTGGCCAATAAAATGCACCCTCTCTCCGAAGGGGCCTCACTGAATGTGTGGCCTTGCTCTGCAAGGTAGCTGCTGGATGAGCGGCCTCATCATCAGTCCGCTCAGCTTCATCGCGAGCGATCTTTTGATACGCCTCGACACTTTTTACCTTTGCCGCTTTGGCATCCTTCGCGGCTTTCTTTTGGGAGGCAACCATGTTGACGGCTACTTGGACCTGTGCGGAGGTGCGGTGAGGTGCTGGCATATCGGGGCGACCAGGGTGAGCATTTTGATTTGACGGGCGAGTGGCTCTAGCCATGATANGATNATATGGATGGTAGGGAGAGGAGAGAAGGGGTTGGGGAGTTGGTTGTGGAAAAGGCCACNTACTTGAAGGTANCAGCAGCGGGGACCTGATCCGGCTAAGTCACTGCCATCTAANNAATTTGGCANNCTGTTTTTTTTTTCACATTTAGGNGGCACCACACATGGGCCGATCTCACGTTATTTCCACTCAACTTCGCGCCGCTTCCACTCAACTTTACGCNGCCTCCACTCAACTTCACANNGCTTCAGCACANCCTGCACAATTGCAGCATCCCATCTNCAGTGTACTTCTCNCTTTGCGAGAAATTAGAGCAAGCAGAACTCAGTGCTCGTTCTAACATAGAAACGGAAGGGGAGCGGCCACTGAAACTGGCACTTGTGCTTGAGGCAACGACTCGGACGTGTTTCAGATAAGTCACCACCTTGACCATCTGAGTCTGCCATGCAGATCTTTTAGCCCTTTTTGCCAGCATTACCAAACGAATTTTGTTGACTTTGTTTCTGTTTTTTGCCCTGATTTTTGTTGACTTTAAACACTGACTGAGTCCCTCTTCAGCCCGAGCACATCACACTCGCACTTGACATGGCCTTTAAGCCATGGCGCTTCATTTGTAATGTCGGGACTATGGCTAGATGTCGGCGCAGCTTCGTATCACAGAAGGGTCTACAACATCACCACAACTGTATCCACCCCGTTTTGACACATGGCGAGATCCTGCATCCACCTGTACTTCCTCTCGAGGACCGCGACATGTTACCTCAGGCTCCCGCATCCCCTGGCCATCCAACCCCCCCCGTCGTCTCCACGAGGTTTTTATCAAGCTTATGTTGAAGACGCTCCGGATGATGGATTGGAGCCCGTGCAGCCTCGGGCATGCAGAATTCAGCATCCGATGCTGGATGGTAAGTCAATCCAATGCCGATGTGATTGAAATACTTACAACACACAGGTGTACCTGTTGACGAGCAGGGGAATGACTTACCNCCAGGCGCACTGCCAGCACCTTATGCCNACAACACGGACGNGGTGAACTGGGCGCCNTTCNGCAATCGCGCTCAGTTNGAGCTTGCTGATTTTTTATTTCGTCAGAACNAGATGCNGGCCANGAACATTGACACTCTTCTCAACTTGTGGGCTGCTTCACAGCANGAGGGAGAGGAGCCTCCATTCATGAGTCATACTGATGTTTATAGCCATATTNATTCCATTCACCATGGAGACGTACCTTGGGAATCATTCAGCATTCAATACTCTGGAGGCCTACCTGACAGCGAGATTCCCACTTGGATGNNGAGCGAATANCANGTTTNGTTTCGCAATCNANGTATGCTCATTCGCAACNAGCTTGNTAATCNGGACTATGNNGATGAGATTGACTANGCGCCGGNGCAGGTTTTCGATGCAGATGGGCAGCGTGTATGGTCAGACTTTATGATGGCNAACTGNGCATGGCNCCAGGNGGTACNTGGCTATGATTGTTTTTCAAACAGAACACTAACTAGCTTTGAAAAGAACAAGGTTGCNGAGGATCCGGCAACACATGGGGCNATGTTCGTTCCTATCATTCTTGGCTCTGACAAGACTACAGTATCAGTTGCAACTGGCCAGAACGAGTATTACCCTCTNTACATATNGAANGGCAACATCCANAACAACNTTCGACGCGNGCATCGGAATGGGGTCAGTCTCGCNGGTTTCCTATCCATACCAAAAAGTGAGTGACTACTTNTTACTTTGCTTTCGTGNTGCTTATTTCAACTATATGCAGNGGACAGGGCATTCNCTGATGATGCAGTGTTCNNCTCGTTCCNCCGGCAACTATATCATTTGTCACTAACACAGATTCTCGAGCCCTTGCNTCCCGGAATGACAACGNCGGAGGTTATCTGGTGCCCTGATGGTCATCTGCGGTGGGTAATATATGGTCTTGGTCCATACATTGCTGATTATCNAGAGCAGGTGATGCTAGCCTGCATAGTATCGGGTTGGTGCCCTCGGTAAGTGTTTGCAGCTTAGTATCATTATGTTTTCATTAACTCTTTCACTGCAGGTGCACTGCTCATCGTGACAATCTTGANGGCGGCGGCATCAGTCGCTCACATGGACTTACAAGACTACTTATGGACGCGTATGANGACAAGGAGTTATGGGATAACCACGGGATTATCCCGGACGTAATGGTGAGCGGCGACCACNTTGTTTACAATNTTTNGGACTTGTATTCTAATGTTGGGAACATTAGCCATTCACNGCGCGTTTTCNACGAGCCGACATCCACGAACTCATATCTTTCGACATCTTACATCAAGTTATCAAGGGGACCTTCAAAGACCNTCTCNTTGCCTGGGTAGAACAGTATCTCAAAATCGTCCACCCGGCAGGTGTTGCAANGGCCATTATGGCNGATATTGATCGANGGTCAGTCATCTACATACANCATCGCAATGCTATTACTAATTTTTTCTTCTCTTTTAGAATANCGGCTGCTNCGGCATTTCCTGGATTACGACGCTTCCCAGATGGCCGTGGGTTTAAGCAGTGGACAGGGGACNATTCAAAAGCATTAATGAAGGTACGTTTCTATCTGTTTGATGTTCAGAGCACAATACTCACTTGCAATGCTATCTAGGTCTATCTACCAGCTATCGTCGGCCACGTTCCTCCTGCCATGGTGCACGCAATTGCCAGCTTCATGGACTTCTGTTACCTTGTGCGGCGCTCGACTATCAANGAGAGCACACTGACCCAAATCGAGGANGCACTGCNCCNCTTCCACGCTGACCGCGCTATATTCGAAGAAACNGGCGTACACCCTACTGGGTTTTCCCTCCCTCGTCAGCANNCCCTCGTCCATTATCGCCNCCTAGTTCAGGACTTTGGNGCGCNGAANGGTTTATGTTCATCCATTACCGAGTCAAAGCATATTAAAGCAGTAAAGGAGCCCTGGCGTCGATCCAGCCGCTTCAATGCTCTTGGACAAATGCTACTCACGAATCAACGCCTGGACAAATTAGCTGCATGTCGGGTAGATTTTGAAGCACGAGGGATGCTAGCCGGGCCTTGCCTTTCCCAGTCCGTGCAGGCGGCCATTGTTGCTGAACGTGCCATCGCTGATGCCAACTGCAATGGCACCGGNGCTGGCCCAACTCATNCTATTGCTCAAGCCAATGCCCTGAATGTCGANGCAGCNGACGGTCCACACGTTCAAGCTACGGTAACTCTCNCAANGAAGAGAGGTAAGAGTTTTACGCAGTTAGCTATATGTATCTACTGCTAACTAGTATGAAACAATCTAGCGNGTGGATATCCACGGNGGGTGGGCACGCTGGCTGAATATCTGNAGATACCGAATCTACAGCAGCTGATNNGGCGCTTCCTTTATGACCAACTCAATCCAGGTGNGGTGATTGNAGGATCTGAAGCCAATATCGANGAGTGCCCGCNATTTGATGCCAGNAGCAAAATTTCTGTTTTTCATTCTGCACAGGCGCTATTTTATTCNCCAAGCGATCTCTGTGGAGTGGGTGGAATGCATNGTGAANGCATTCNAGCAGTTCNNGCATGGCGCNGTGAAGGTTCGNGGAANGACTGCATCTTTGCGGAGAAGGATGCAGAATTGCCCNGGATGCAAGGTCTTCATGTCGCTCAAGTCCTTTTACTTTTCTCTTTCACTTATCGTCAAATCAGCTATCCTTGTGCTATAGTGAAGTGGTTCGTGCCAGCCGCAGANGAACCTTGTGATCAGANGGGGATNTGGTTGCAGAAGCCGGACTTGGACTTGGATGGGCAGCGTGTCATTTCCGTAATTCACCTTGACTCTGTGATGCGCGCGGCGCATTTGATTGGGGTATACGGNNCGGAGCGCCTCCCTTACGATTTCCATTTTACTTATTCGTTATTTGCCTTTAATACTTACTATGTCAACAAGTTTGCTGACCATAATGCGCATGAAATTGCCTTTTGATGACTTATGACTTATTAGTACTTGTACACTATAATATGAACTTGTTTGACTCGTGGCAAGACGAAGAGACTTAAAATAAAGTTGGTGAACTTGTAACTACTTAAACGTACTTGTGCGTGATTCTCAAGAACTCTCAAGTCCGACAAGTCGGCAAGCCAGTTTAAGTTGTAAAAAGTTAGGTAAGTAAATGTGCCCTTTTCCTGTTGCTCGCCCAGGAAAACTACAGCGGCCACTCTACCTCACCCTCATCTTGGCCTCTGACCAATTTGACTGTAAGCCTACAATGGCTTACGACATTTTCGATAATGTCCATATATAGTGCTGGTTGGCTGAGAACACAGCTTCTCAGTTAAACTGCCTTTTGGAGTAACGGTTTCAGCACAGCATTCTGAGCCGGGTTACATTGACCCGCCCTTCACCTTTGACGATGTCCATCCCCCTCATGGGATCTCTTTGGCCCGGCCTGAGAATGACATTTTTGTGAATGTACTGCATTTCTTCTCTTGCGGCATCCCAGTTGGGAATAGGAGTACCAACAATGATGGAAGGATAGAGGCTCGGTATCTTGAAGGATCCTGGGGCTACTATGAACACACGAATTTGAAATTTTTTGATTCGGCAGACAAGGTTTCTCCGTAGGCTGCAGGAGCAAAAAATTTGATTAAGAGAAAGGAACAAGAAGTGACAATGCGGTGAAGGGCACTCAAGATCTTGGATAGGAAATGAGAGCGTATGTACAGTGAACGGCTGCTTTGGAGGCTGCATAGAGACCTGCAAATCGTCAGTCGGTCAGCTGCACACCTTAATAAATCAACAGTCATATGGACCCACCAATTTCCCTGAAAACGCAATATATTTCAGAATTAGCATTTGATGAGAGGTGTAGCAACCCATGACGGTGTCAGGTTGCTGTTCATGGGAAAAATACTCACGGCACGCCCATTACGCCACGCACTACGGCTGCCGATGTAGACAATAATTCCATTCCTCTGCTCCCGCATGTACGGTAGTGACAGCATGAGTGACGTTCATTACGCCGAAGAGATTTATCTGCGACTGCCGCAACATGTCGTCGGATCTATGTGAAGTTATTTGTGATTGAGCGGACATAAATACAACGTTGAGCAATTAGCTCCTCCCAGTGCCGCATAGAAAACGCATTGGCGAACTTACCCGTCCTCTTGAGTCTTCAATGATATCTAGAAGGCCCAATCCAGTATTTCTCACTAGTATATCTAATCTGACCCAAAAAATGCACCGCAGAATTGATTTTATTCTTGATTTGCGCAAGTGGCTCAGTGATATCCAGCACGTTCGCGTATGTTGTTTCAGCATCGGACAAGACACCAGACAATTTTGGAGGCTTCCAGACGGAAGCGATGACACGGTCACCCACGCAACAATACGTTTGGCAAAAGCAAGACCTGGTCCGGAAGAAACGCCCGTAAGATGAAGATGGGATGAGGACAGTAAGAGGGCGAGGTCAATGCCGGCCACGCGAGATCTTTTGTGGTAATTAGCAATGAGCATAGTGGAACCTAGAGACGTACCAGTGATCAATCACAACTCGGGGACGTCGCGCATGGCTTCGGAAGAAAAATCGAGCTGTTTTACTGCGTTACCTTTTACACACGCCTTTACATGATACCTCGGAGATCGATGTCATCGGCCACGGGAAACTCGTAAATATAAGGACCGTTAACGACGAGGCCCTCGGGGCGATCGATGGACCGACAATGATGAGTATTTTGAGCATCAAATTCTGTGGCGATTTGCAGAAAGGGCGGGGATAATCCTGGGACGAAGCAGAGATCCCCGGTGAGTTCAATACATACCACTCGACCGACGGTCTCTATGTCTCTCGCTGACCTTGACCAGCCTTGACGACAACACATTGCAACCTGCAAAAATCCAACAAATCTGGAAAACTTGGTTAGACAATCATGTCAGACGAAGTTGATGATTCTTACTTACAATTTTGGGAAATGAACTTGACTGAGACCGCTTGCAGTGCATCATGCGGCACTAGGGGAGCTCAAAGTTGGCGCTTACACTGTAAGCGACCGCCGCATGCGAGTCCCGCTTATGAGCTCGGATGCGCCCGTGTGATCTTATGTAATGTCACGCCCGGATGAGCGAGCATTAAGCAAGTTGAAGCCATTCTCCTCTAGTGTTCCGGTAATCTGACGATGTAAATTTACCACGGTAAATCTGAAGGGTAAATTACCAGTAAATTTACCTATCCTTCTAGGGGGCCAGAAAACTATGGGTAATTGTGCGGTAATTGTGACCGGCAAGTGCTCCGTCGCTGTGTTATTTTTCATATTTCAACAAGTCCTTTGGCTTGCACATCACACCGTCTCGACATGTCGACACTCACCCCTGCTATTTCACTTGAGCTCCGGACCAAGCGGATCAAAAAGATTCGTCTGGCACCTTCGAACAGCCTATGAGTTTTGCGTGTTCAGTCGGCACTCACATCAATCTGGGATGCCGTTTCTTTGCTGAACTTCTAGCTGATGAAGCCACACCAGCGGCCCAGTTACCCACAACTTTCGCACTGGTAGCTCAGCCAGTCGCGAGTGACCTCAGTTGGGAGGAATGGTAGNATTGTAGCTTGCTAGTTGCAAATTTACCTGTAATTCTAGCACATTTACTTCACAATTACGGTAATTCAGGGTAATTTACATCCAAGGAGATTTACCGTAAATTACCTGGGTAAATCTGACCCCTCCNCAANNGTCGATGTAAATTTACCACGCGACCTTGTCAAAAGCAGATTACCGGAACACTATTCAGAATCAAATCTAGTTTACATGTGTCATGAACCCAATTGCGACTGAGGATAGCAATGCCCAACACAACCAGAATTTCACCAACTTCTGATACAGTTTCCTCACGATACAACTTCATGTCATTGGGCCTTGAAAAGCCGTTACTCCAGCGTTTATGCACTCCTACTGGCCCCTTCTCCTTTGTCCTTGCCAGTGACCAGCGTTCTCTTTCTTCCTCGCCGAATTACCGCAATGTTTTCTGACTCTCTAGAATATCTAAATCGCAAGCAAACACCATTCAGGCCACCAAACGTACGTCTCCAGAAAATCACGTCACCCATCCAAGTCCTGACCGGGTCAACAGTTCACACCTGCCGAGATCCATGCTGCAATTCCTCCAGAGCTCAAGCGTAAATCGACAACCAAGG
Organism: Bondarzewia mesenterica; assembly: GCA_004802705.1. Taxonomy (NCBI): domain Eukaryota; kingdom Fungi; phylum Basidiomycota; class Agaricomycetes; order Russulales; family Bondarzewiaceae; genus Bondarzewia; species Bondarzewia mesenterica. The sequence continues at coordinate 40,347 of SGPL01000077.1, forward strand.
CCATAACATATGTCTCGCGCGACATAATCGTCTCGTTGTTACTATATATCTTGTGCCTGTACATAGACAGCATCCCGCCCGTTCTCATATCTTGCTATGGCGTCAATCGAACCGCTGCGGTCTCTATTGGATGGATTTTGTGGTTGATCTACTGGTGGTGTCAAGGAATCGTACTAGCGGGTTGGTGGTGCCTTGGTAAATGATTCACGCTCTCAGATTTTCTGATGTCTCCCAACTCGCTAATTGTTTGGCTTAGCTCACGAGGCTGGCCACGGGAATTTATCAGACCATACATTGATTAATCATGTTGTAGGATTCGCATTGCACACCGTAAGCATAGTTTAATTTGACGTTCTTTTACAGGTATTTGAACCATATTATTTAGTCCCTTCTTGTTCCCTACTATTCATGGCGAAGCACGCATAACGCACATCATGTTTGTATCAGAAATTGTCTACGTTGTCTTGAGCTGAACCTTTGTGAGCAGAACGCCACTGGTTCGATTGAACGGGACGAGAACTATGTGCCTCGCACCCGCACGTATTTTGGTCTTCCAGATCCTTCGTCCGCTCATATTGTGCACTATCGTGATATTTTTGAAGAGACTCCGCTATACACTTTGATCCGCATGCTTATTATGCAGACCTTTGGCTGGCAATCGTATCTCCTGTTCAACACTCTTGGATCGTTGAGATATCCTCGCGGTACTAATGTATGTATAACAGTTTTTGCTTGTCCCTAGAACTCATTCTTGTGATTTCCGGTAGCATTTCTATCCGTCGTCTGCTTTGTTCAAGGCCAATGAATATAGCAAGATTGTCGTCTCAAATGCTGGTCTGATCCTTGTCACGTCACTGCTCATGCGCTATACATCATTGCACGGATTTCTTGCGCTGTTCAAGCACTATATTTTGCCATATCTTGTATGTCTCTAAGATTCAATTCTTAGCAGTTCGTGTGTTTGTTAATACGTACCTTTCGGTTTTCATAGCTTGCGAATCATTGGATTGTAATGTTGACCTTTTTGCAATACTCGGACCCCACGATTCCTCACTACCGAGGTTCCCAGTGGACGTTCGTTCGCGGTGCACTCGCAACTGTAGATCGCCCACTCCTAGGCTGGGTTGGTCGTGTCTTTTTTCATAATGTAAGTTCAAGTTTAATATTGCTCGCACTCATGCTGAAACGAAATTCAGGTCTCGCATGATCATATAGCGCATCACCTGTTTTCGTCCATTCCTTTCTATTTGTGCCTCTTCTTTCTCTTTGAATCCGCATTTTCTATTTCTGAGATTTGGTTACTTGGCAACAGATAACCAACCCAAAGTGACGGAGATCATACGCCCCATCCTTGGGGAACATTACAATTATGATTCCACAGTGAGCATTTTATGTTGTATGTCTGTGACGATTGGGATGAACATGATGTATTATCAGAATTCGTTCTATGCTTTATATCGCTCTTTCACAAAATGCTGCTTTGTTGAAAACGAGGGCGACATCTTGCTGTACAAGGATAGGTCTGGACATACCCAGCGTTCTCTGGATGTTGGGATGCTACAAGACATCCGTGACGAGAATTTGAGGGTTACGACCTGTCATGCCTGATGCGGACAAGGCCTTTTTTTTTAGTTGCTATTTCTTGCCATGAGGGGTAACTAGTACTCATACATGTCAGGATATCTTCTCTCAGAGTTTGTATGTCTATCCGGGAGTCTAAGCGTATTAGTGCTGTCACGAAGTGTCCGTATCTCAATCTTTTGTCCACATGGATGGCATGAATGACGCTGAAACTTGTGCGACAGATAATCAGCAATGTGACCATGTGTGTTCCTTGATGATGCCATCGTGGGCATGAGATTCACAACAGGTAGCCGAATGCACCTCTGAGGCAAATAGATGCTGCAGTAACGTTCTGATGCCTTTTTCTGATGATCCTTACCGTCACGTAGGAGAATCAAGCAGGGTTATGCAGTATCAACAATGTCCGATCACGCGTTGATATCAGCACGAAACTTAGGTACTATTTCCCATGCTGCAGTTGTCCAGTGGTTTGATCCTAACTCTGTACCTCGGCAGATGTCCCCGTTCACTCATCACCGGGCATTGCCCATCATTTTTTTTCTGACATGGTAGTTCACGAGCTTGAATCACACTTCAGTCTGATTCAAATGCTATTCAACTTTCGAAGCTCAGTTTTTTTGTTGTTGTAAAAACAGGTTATCTGTCCGGTTCACGACGTACTCTGACATAACGGCGATTCACTGACTGCACATGGTATAAATATGCAAAGAGATGCAGCTGATGCGTGGATTAAACCACAGTATCCTCCTCAATATTTCTGGTGCTTACTATGGGCAAGCCGAATTTTGACCAATGCACGCAGACTCGGAAGCAAACCTATTCAGAAGTAGATACTCCGACTTTCACTCCTTTATCATGGTACGTTTTCGTAGCGGCTTAACCTTTACCGTCGCCTACGCTCACACCTATTGGTATTAGGTCCATGAAGGAGATCCGGAAAGTCATACCTCCTCACCTCTTTGTCCGGCATGCAAGCAAAGGACTCAGTTTCCTCGCAAGAGACATATATCTAGCTTTCATCTTCTTCGTGTCGACATATCAACTCAGCTATCACCTAGACACCATCGCATTGTCAAACTCGTCGGTGTTTATCGTGAAACCCTTGGCTCGCATAGGCCTATGGTGCACATAGTAAGCGCAAACTAAACTGTCGTCCCCACATATTTTCATCTTTCAACACAGCTGGGTCCTTCAGGGATTCGTTCTCACGGGAGTATGGGTTATCGGTCATGAAGTATGCCGTCCCCCTGATTACCGAAAACTTGACCCGTATACGACATCCATTTATCTAGTGCGGTCATGGCGCCTTTTCTGCTCATACATGGCTCTGCGATACATTTGGATTTGTGAGCAGATCAGAATATGACGGAATCTCATTTGCCGGTCATACTAAACACAGATTTCAGCTACTGCACACCCTTCTTTTGACGCCTTACTTTAGCTGGAAGATCTCGCACCACAGACACCATATGAATCATGCATCGATGGAAAACGACGAGCCATATATCCCGAAAACCAGGAGTGAACTAGCAATTCCAGTGGACGATGAGCACGGGATGGACTACGAGGAGTACTTCAGCGATACGCCAATGTACACTCTGTTTATGCTCGTGCGCCAACAGCTCTTTGCATTTCCTGCATACCTTCGTATGTGCATGTTCTCCATACTTATTTTGAAGGGGCAATAACTCATCTTTGGAGCAGTTTTCAATGTATCCAGTCAGAGGAGATATCCAAAATTGACGAACCATTTCAATCGTAAGAATGATGACCCACGTTCTTTGGGCGGCACTGCTGATCTTCAATGGCAATTATCAGCGAACTGCGTACTCTTTACCCGCGAACAGCGTTCCGCAGTGCTCATCTCCGATCTGGGAATTTCAGTCATGGTTTATGCATTGAAACAGGCCTGCGAGGCCTGGGGTATCCACGCTGCCATCAAGTACTACGGTATCCCTTGGCTCTTTGTCAACCACTGGTTTGTCATGATTACATACCTCCAACACACGGGCCCGATGTTGCCGCATTATCGCAATGGCCAGTGGAACTTTCAGCGCGGAGCCGCTGCTACCATGGACCGGGAATTTTTGGGCTTCATTGGCAGGTTCTTCTTCCATGATGTAGCACATTTTCATGTGGTGCACCATTTTTTTCCCTAAGATGCCGTTCTGTGCGTACCGTTTCTCTGGCATGCGTCCATCCCGTGCAACCTGATATGTAAACTGAATATAGATCACGGTGCGGAGGCGACTCAATACCTGAAGGAGCTTCTTGGCGAGCATTACCATTGTTCTCAGGAGCCAGTATTCAAGGCTCTCTGGAGTATCTATAACACTTGTCAGTTCGTCGAAGATGAAGGTCTGTATATTTTTAGATTGCTTATCAACCAGACTTCATTTGATGATTCGGTGTCGCTTCCTGTAGGAGATGTTGTGTTTTATCAGGACAAGCAAGGTCGGGCATCGTGCCGTGCTTTATAGGGGCTGTTTGAAAATACTGTTACGCGTATGAATATCAGACATGATATACACATGAAATTTCATGGATTCCGTTCACAAGCAAATACCGGCCTAGTAGGGCAACCTTGAATCTCCTTGAGCCAACGCCCTCGTACATAGATCTAGTGCAGTCAAAGACAACCGCATTTTTTTTTAAAAATTCAAGCGGAGAAAGCAGCAGTTCCGAGACAATTCCAATATCAGGAGTCAATAGGACAAGTGCCGAATGCATACTGTTTATTTACTGGCTGATGAAACGACATAGAAAGGCTTATCAAAAAATATGGAGATACACCGGCCCCACACCGACTGTGCAGGTATTCACAATTATTTCATTGCGGTATATCAGTGTCAAAAGCCATATCCTTCATCTAGATCATGATTCGCATTATGATAAATGGATTTTGACGATGCAAAGCGAGAGTACATACACTCGCATCTCCTCCGATCATTGAAGGTACGCTCTGAGGAGCTATGTCTATGTGGACTTCGTTCCGAGTCGCCTGAGTGAAAACAAGAATTAGCCTCTTATTATCATAGGGCAGACAGTACCTACTCTACGAGCCTCAAATGTACCCAATGTGCTCATTGTGATGTGCGTAGTGGCCATGGCATGACGGAGCGTCAGACGGCCATTGAGACTACAGAAAGAGGCGAGCTTTTTTTAGTGCAAGGAGAATGCGAGGAGTATTTTAGACGATATTACGATGCCAGAAGTGAGTTGGAGTATACTATAGAACATATGAGCAAAATATGAACAGTCAGAGCCTTACATTAGTAGCGACTCACATTTGGCACTGAACACGAGGAAGCACATCCAAACGGCTGTATCATACGTCGGAGAAAAGGGTCAATTCATGAAACCAGCATTGAAAAGCACTGAATCAGGTAACATACTGTTGTTCTCCATTGCCAGCAACTAAATTTAGATCTACATGAACCAAATCTGCGTGCCAAAGTGCAGGAAGAACTTACACAAATCAACATGATCACATTGCACATACTGCATGGTACCATTGAGCTCTGATGTCGATCTTCGAAATTTAGGTTCGTACCTAGTAATAAACCCGGTCTCTGTGATTTTTTCAGCTTTTAATTGAGATCAGATTATGATGGCGTGGCATACCCAGTGACCAGAGCATAAGTGTCTCCGTCAATTGTCGAGATCTGAAGCGTGTTTAGTTCATTCGCTCAGCATCGATTGTGAATACGCACCGTCGTGCAACATCTTTTTTCTTTGACGTAAGGCAAAAACATAGTCCAGCAGTATTCATGATATCAACCACCGTCCCGACGGTGATGGTGAGGATGATCAACCAGCGAAATTTGGAGTCAAACTTGGACAATTCGACTACTCGGTATGATATGATTCCTATCGATACCGAGCAGGACAATCGTACAAAGGAACCAAACCAGGATATGACGAGGAAGATCCAGCTTTTGGATAGACAGTACACTCGATGGGCAAAAAAGGCCTGTCATTTTGGGCGACTTGCATCAGTCAGCGCCGATAAATTACGTGAAAGGATGTGACGATGCAGACCTGGACCATACAAGTTACAAAGTTTGCGACAGGGACAGAGAATCCCAATGCCCAGTGAGCAACTTGAAGCTTCTCGGGTCTCCCATAATTCTCAATAGTGCAATAGTGCAGGTACACCCAGACGAACGCCGTGTGGATGGTTTCAATCATGCCGAACGGCACGATTATGAAGTCAGATAGTCAGTCATGTCAGACGCAGGTACGGGCATTACCAGACTCAAATAACCTGAAATCAAATGAATGAGTCCGAGTTGTGAGGCACGCCGAGCAAGTTACATCTCACCAGTAATTTGACCCACCAACCGTCGTTTTTAAAATTTGCCTGGTAATAGTTGTACGCTTGCACCGCCATGGCACCGTACAGACAAGAGGACAAGAGTATACCAATCTCAATGGCTCCGAGTGTGGAATCGAGAGCAGCCATGATTACGGATCGCAGTTGTGTTCAAGAATCTCTGCTGAGGTCCCGTTTAAAAGAAGCTTCAAACACGGGGCGCTCGCTCAGCGTATAGATGGCCTCATAAAACGGGATCAATAGTTCAATGGGGACCCTTGATACGTTGGATGCAGTCTGATACTGAACTGCCACTTCAGTCAAAGCAACAAGAGTCTCACGACTCGCAAGGAGGAGATTGCGCGTGCAAGCAGCTAAATCCCAGGTAGAGAAGAATGACATGTCAGCACAGAGAGGGACTCAATTCGTCAAATGCCGCTCCGTTAATTGTGTGACACACTATTTTTGTTCCAACCTTCAGACGGGCAACAGACGTATCAGTGAATACGTACTGAGCATGATCAGAAGTTCTGATCATATGGCTGCCTTCGTGGATAATTGATGCAAGCCTTGGCAGCAGTGCATTCAGGGAGATGTGATTGCTTTGACGAGGACAAAATAGTATCGAACAGTCTTGTTGGCCCCAGTTGTGGTTCCGGTTGTAACCGGGTAGCATATTCGTGGGTTTTACGTTATTGAAATGAACATTCTGGCATTAAGATCTTGTGTGCCCATGTACGGGGAGTTTGGCGCGCAAGAGGACTGTGGGACAAGTGATCCTGTCATAAATATCGATTGAACGGCCCGGCCGCATCGCCAGCAAACAATCTATCCATATCGCGCAGCCTCGCCAGGACATAATGTATACATACATATGTACAGATATGGATATTTTGCTTTTCTTGACGCAGGGATTGGAAGGTTGGTGCCTCGCAGAGGTCCATGACCTAGCTTCCTAATTACAAGATCGAAGTCTCGGAAGTAAATGCGGCGGCACAAGGTTGGAGCTCACTTGAGACCAGTCCTGGTTCACCCAGCGCCAATCGGCGGAGTTACTGTGTACCACCTCTCAAGAGGGGTCCGGAACCGGAATTTCTGACCCTATGAATCCCCCCCCAGTCCCCTTGGTTAGATGGCCGGGGTCCTGATTTTGCCATTATTCGAGGTTTCGTCTCAGCTTTTGTATTGTACACGATATAGACCTCTATAGACCTTTGAAATTTTTGGCATACTCCCCCAAAACCCACCTTTTTATATTACGCTGGTGCTTTTTCCGTTCCAAAATAGTGGGCTAGGAGCTCTGTATATACAATGCGCCTCATCCTACTTAAGCACCGAGTACTTACCGGAATCTTCAGATCGATTTTATTTCAAATGATAAATGTCAGATCATATATTGTCATGATAGCAATGAACCATTTTAGCATTCGTTTATTCATCGTCTGCTTTGACCCCGTTCCAAAACTTTGCTTCACTATTCAACTCATCTCTAACTCGCTGCTCATAAGAAATTGACAGCGGAGACTTACTAGGTTGAATGAGCGGCGATGGCTGGGACTTATCATCCTCCGGCTGACAGTCCCGGAAGTTCCATGGACCGTTACAGTCGACATCTGAATTGGCTTCATGACTTGGAAGTCGACTCGGATTGCTAGCGGATCGTCTCAGCGACATGGCCATCTCGAGAACGCAGAATGTTACCAATGCGGCAAGGCGGTACCGTCGGGAGTGCAGCGCCGCGCTCACTTTGGTGAACATATCTTACGTGCAATGCGGTCGCAAGCTGAGGGTAATTTACGAGAGCCGGTGCGTCATTTTCAGTTGTCAATAACTAATTTTAAATTGTTCATATGTCATATTTGGCAGGTCGGCACTGCTATGCCTTGCGGCTTTTGTGGACGCTCAACGGACAATGGGCGGTGCACGATCTTGCTCAAGAAATCCAATCGCGCATTCACGGTGATTTCAACCTGCTCGACAGCCCATACCTTCCTTTATGGTCCAGCCTGTAAGTTCTTGCAATCCACACCATCCACAAACATCCCCATTGTCTGTGTTCTATGTCATCCAAAACCCGGCTCAGCAGCCCAGCCTGCCGTTTGGAAATACAATATGCTACAACACCTCCCAGACCATCACCCTGGACACATTCCTTCAGATTCTGGACCCGGACTGCTCCAAGTTCCTGCAGACTTCATCCAACGAATCACAATCACCCTCGAGGAGGAGCGCAAGATTGGCATCCCGCTGGAGAATATCCCTCCTACTTTGTTTTCAGCTCTCACGGCTCCTACTCATAGTGCGCAGGCCGAAACGAGTAAGCCACAAAGCAAGCGCAGAGTCCTGTCGGATCTCCCTCGACAGACGAAGAAAACACGGCAGTAGGAGCTGACTCGCCCTCAGACTCGGAGACACTTATTGCTTTAATATAGTACTAATAGAGCACATTCTAAACTCTTCATAATATATACTTATGTTTATAGTCCCTATTTTGTTGTTTCCGAAAAGTTTTCGACAGATATTTATTTTCGAATCTCACACTTCCGCCGCCTGACACGACAGAAACGAGTCCTCCCCTCCCCCTAGCGAGTTCCGGGGTCCTCGTCCATTCCTGTATCATACGGTCTCGGGTTCCAGTTCCGGACCCCTCTTGCGCTAAGTCGTTCAGGAACGGGCGCGGCCTCGAACGCTTACGTCACAGGCACTTTCGACAAAAACTTGTTGGGTGAATAGCTTTCAGTGTGCAGATCCCAAGGTAGACGGACTTAACTGATACAGGCGATGGAGTACACGATGTCAGACTCGCATCAGCAGCTGCAGGCTATATTTGTTGCTCGCTGCGATGCCGCATCGGTTGACTTGATACCTAAAGCAGGTTCAAATCCGGATTTCTCCAATAATACAAAACTTGGTGTCGAACTTCAATCTCGCACCAACCCTATTTCACCCCCCAATGGTTTCTTTTGATAATACTCTTGGTGCCATCTACATGGGTGCCTTATTCACTACCATGTAAGTGGGCTCCACTTGCCTCTATCTCTTCTTTAAAACTGACGAGAGTGAAGCCTCTATGGGATTACCTGCGTTCAAAGTTTCATTTATTTTCAGCAATTTCCATCGGACAGGCGTGCCTTGAAGTGGATGGTGTGTTATTCGTCTGACATATTGAATAATACGGGGTCATGACGTTGTAATGCTATTCAGGTTCTCATACTATGGTAAGTCTGCGATGATGCCGCCACCATGTTCCGCTCTCTCATCTGCCCCCCGTCCGCAGGGTTCTGGACACTGCTCATCTTGCATTCGTTCATCAGTCGGTCTACTGGTTGGTTTGATTTTCATATAGTTATTTCTTGCCGCTTTGATTGCTCTCGATTCACTGCGATAACAGGTACCTTGTGTCTAACTTCGCCAATCAGCACGCCTTGGGATTGGTACCATGGTATGTTTGATTTTTTTGTGTCGCCAACAGCAGTTCAACGTTCATGATCGATGCAGGAGTATGATGGTGATTATTTCAGGATTTGTTTCACAATCTGGCCCTCTTTTACTTATTCTCACCGACAATAGATCGTTATAGTTGTCACGGTAAGTGTTTCTGTGCTGAAAAATTAGTGGGCGATTGAACCTCAGGCTGCTCACTCAAAGGTTATCAGCGACACCATTGTTAGGGAGTAAGTCTTATCTCTTGTTCATAAGGATGCTCTAACTCAGCCGCAGAATGCTCGTCTGGAGAGTGTGGCGAGGTTTTTTTTTTTTTTCGCGGTTCAGCTGCTCGTGTTCTGACTACTCTTCAGTGAGCAATAAGAGGGTCTGGCCCGGTTTTCTGGTGAGCAGATTGAACCGATGTCTATATCGTGTTGAAAGAACTAATCAAGCATAGGCCATCCTCGTGGCCATAACGTTCGGTATGTCATCTCGTGCTGCTCTCAGCGCTGGTGCTCACTTGGTGCAAATCCATTAGTGCCAGGATTCGGTGAGCATTATTTGGATGCTGATTCGAATAATCTCCCTGATCGTTTTCTTCAGGTTTTGGTGTCAAAGGGTATATTCGCGTTAACCGACTCTCGATCCAGGAGCTCATATCTCCTTTAGATTCTACGTTAAATCATGGAAAGAGTTTGCGACAATGAAAGTGAGTGAAGCCCGTATAGCTTTTTGGGACGACGCTCATCACGTCGTCAAAAGTGGCTCATATACATCGCATTGGCTCTTCCTGTAGTCGCGGACGTGCTCATCTCGAGCTCTCTCTGCTTCTGGCTGGCAAAAAAAAGGACGGGTATTAAAAGGTGATGTCATGCCATCCAACTTTCTTCCAGTCTGTGACCACTGACGGACAGTATAGGACTGACTCTTTGATTACCGTGCTCATGTTGTACTCTATCAACACGAACATTATCACAAGGTATATCAGTATATCACAGAGCTATCTCACGTTGGTTTATTTCCATCTGACGAGCATGCAGCATCTTCACTCTTACGTGCCTCATCACTGTACGCCACTGGCCCTTTTGCCGGAGGCCGAATTCAATGGTGCTTGTTTTTATTTAGTATGCAGTCATGNCGCAAAACTTTGTCTTCACAGCCTTCTACTTCCCTCTCAGCAAGCGTGAGTTGCATCTGGGATGCACTGTATCATTTCTTTATACTGATCAGCCCTTCTAGTATTTATGAACGCTATGCTTGCGACGCAAAGGATTGCTTTCGCAGAGTTTCGACCGTCGCTTATACCATCTTTTTAGCCTCAATGCTCGGAAATCGCTAAGAGGGGATGATGTTGTTCTCTCTCTACCTGTGTACGCCTCCGCTGAACCGGCTGGAACCCTAACGACAACATCCGTACGTTGCGCAATTTCGTCACGCTATCGTCTTTATAATCTCATGTTTCCCGCGCACTCATCGGTTTCAGTCCAACCCAGTGAATCCTTCTGGGATCCGTTTCGCCAAGGGCGTTCATCGGACTGGCGAGCTCGACACTAGTACAGGCTTCAGCGAGGATAATGTATGTGCGCAATCCCAAGTCCATTTGGTGTAATTGAATTCTACTGGATCTTGACATTTTCTACTCCAGGCCTAAGTTTTAAGGTGGCAATAACTTTTGCGCCAATACGACTGTTTCAAGACCTGTCTTTGTTGTACTTTTATTTATTTCATTTCTTGTGTTCCATGTAGTTTGCGATTATGTAGGAAATCTGCACAAATTAAACGATTGATATTCTATACGTACTGCAGAAATCTGGCAGTGGCGAAGAGGCCAATGAAAGCGCACCCTTGAGACGATGTAGATTATATCGCAGTGCATAGCGCACATGTCAGGAGCGTTCCCGACACTATATACTAGTATGAAATAGTGGACCATGGAAGTGTGCATGTCATCGCGGTCATCATTGCATTCTAGAATGCCACATTTTGGTCCAGGTATGCATATGACAATATTAATTACGTCGCTTGCATTCCTCGTGGTACAAACTAGCCGATTCCCTATGTACCTTCCCTTCTCATGCCCCCATTTGCTCTGATCACTGTCAAAGAAAAGGTTAAATTCACGAGTTAGTTCGAAAGGAATCTCATTCACTCAAACAAATTCATAAACAACCGATTCAAGGAGTCGGAGCGAAGAGCGCGACCGTCGCGCAGGCCGCAGAACAGCTGGCATACACAGGCATCAGAACCAGCAATAAACAGAAGAACACATGGAATACCCACGTTCCAAGAGCAGCGTTGCACGCAAGGACCGTGGCTGGCGCCGCAACGGCCGCAACGACCGTGCCAAACTGGAAGCCCGCGGCGGCATAGCAGGCAACGGCGACCGCATTACAGCCTTAGAGGGCCAACCCGGTGTCCACATGGAGGGCGAGGTGGTCAGATAGAAGGCGGTCAAGCGAGAAGAGCAAACGCGTTACCTGTCTGGCAGATACCGTAGGCAATGGGTCCGCCTGCCACAAGGGGGGCGGCGGTGAGGAGGGCGGTGAGAGCGAGGGGAGCGATGCGAACCATGGTTGTGAGCAGATGGTGGTTAAAGGCAAAAGACGTTGTTGGATGACTGGCTATGCCGGATAGGGCTTTATATATGCACTCCCACACCAAGCATTGTTTCTGAATATGGGAAAGCATTAGCTGCTCTAGGAAACCTCGAAGTATGCTGAATGAAGGTTGATTTTGAGATTAAAGACTGGTCGACGTAAACTGGTGTTTTGGTCTCTAGACAACAGGACTGCGAGCGTTCAATTCGTGTATGACTGCTGAATGCGCCATTGTAAAACAATCAGCTGCTGAAAACAAAGCTTGAGAGTCCCATTTGAGAACAAGTCTTCCTTGAGTTGCAAAGGGAATATAGGAACGAACACGCCACCCGGGGTAGCTACGTAGGTGCTTGAAAATTGATTGCATGCGTGGCCCTCGAGCAGTAGTTCACAAAGAACGTGATTGCAGGCCTGGGATCATCGACCACATTGCGCACGACCGATGAGAGTTCTGTCTCGGTTCTTTCAACTTTTAAGCTGGCATCCACCGGCATCCGCGTTACGTCACGCGCATGTCACGCAGTCACTGCGATGAAGTTGAAAGCACGCGCAGTGGTTCGGGATAAGATGGTTGTGTGATTTTATTGGCCCTCGATTGGCCCTCGATAAGATTTTGTCAATTTGAATTAGTTGTCAAAACGTGAGTCAAGTTTTCACTTCCGTTCCAACTTCGTCCACAACCATCCCTTTCTTCCTACTCCAAAATATGGCTCCCCTTTCGCACCCTTCGATCAGAGGTTGGTGCTATCCTAGCAATGTACAGTTCTGCTCATGATCGTCCTCCATCAGATGGTTGGTTCCGCGAGATCTCCTCGCAATGGCCTGGACAGGCTATGACCTTGAAGGTCAACAAAATTCTCCACGTCGAGAAGTCTCTTTATCAAGACGTTCTTGTTTTCGAGTCCGAGACGTATGGAAACGTGCTGGTTCTGGACGGTGTCATTCAATGCACTGAACGTGACGAGTTCTCGTGAGTAGATACCTTATCTGCTACTCAGACTGTGAAGCGCATTCTGCAAGCATTGCAGACAACTACGCTGGTTGTATAGCTCCCTCGATAATCGTATTTATACTCTGCGCAATGTATTGATGTTTTATCGATCGCTCATCTATGGTCCTGTAGCTACCAGGAAATGATCGCGCATCTCCCTCTTGCGAGCCATCCCAACCCGAAAAAGGTGTTGGTCATCGGCGGCGGAGATGGCGGCGTTGTTCGTGAGGTACTCAAGCACGATACTGTCCAGGAGGTTGTGCTCTGCGATATCGATGAGGTCCGTGGCATCAACAGTGACTGCCTTCTGTGTTTGCTCACTGTCATCCATAGGCCGTCGTTCGTGTTTCCAAGCAATTCCTCCCCCACATGTCTTCTCTCCTCGCTTCTCCCAAAGTCACTGTTTTTATTGGAGACGGTTTCAAGTTCCTTGCTGAAAAGATCTCCACCTACGATGTTATCATCACCGACTCATCTGATCCTGTCGGACCCGCCGCTTCTCTTTTCGAGAAACCTTACTTCCAGCTTCTGCACGATGCGCTCACTCCCGGAGGACATATCTCTACTCAAGCTGAGTGCCTCTGGCTCCATCTCTCACTGATCCAGGAGCTCCACAAGACGACGCGCGAGATCTTCCCTACTGCCGAATATGCTTATACCACCATCCCGACGTACCCATCAGGACAGATCGGTTTCATCGTCTGCTCCAAGGAGGCGGGCAGGGACCTTAAGACGCCTGTACGCAAGGTACCGCATACCAAGTATTACAACGGGGCGATCCATAAGTCGGCGTTCACACTTCCCGAGTTTGGACGCGCATTAATTGAGGAGGGAAAGAACATCATGCCCAAGTTCGGGCGCGCCGCGCTTGCGGAGGTGGAGAGCAGCAAGCCAAAGAAGAAGGTGCTGCTCCTCGGGAGCGGTTTCGTTGCCCGCCCCTGCGCAGAATACGTCGTTCGTGATCCCTCCAATGAGCTGACAGTTGGTNAGTGCCCCGCATATCACTGTATATGCTCTGTCTCATGACAATCGTAGCCTGCAGGACGCTCGAAACCGCCAAANCTCTGTCAGAGGGCCTCCCGAGCTCTCGTGCCATCTCTCTTGATGTCAACTCAACGCCTGATCTCGAGCGCGAAGTCGCGGCCCACGACCTTGTTATCTCTCTCATCCCGTATACGTANCACGCTACAGTGATCAAGGCCGCGATCAAGGGTAGGACNAATGTCGTAACTACCAGCTATGTCTCTCCTGCGATTCGTGAGCTCGACGAGGAGGCGAAGAAGGCCGGAATTATCGTCATGAACGAGATTGGGCTCGACCCCGGTATCGACCATCTGTACGCTGTGAAGACTATCTCTGAGGTCCACGAGAAGGGCGGCAAGGTGTGTCGCGTTTTCNTTTCTCTAATCTACTTTGTTCTCGTTGGCTGACTTTTNCNTGCAGATCAANCAGTTCCTGTCCTACTGCGGTGGTCTTCCGGCGCCTGAATGTTCTGGAAATCCACTGGGATACAAATTCTCTTGGTCGTCGCGTGGAGTGCTTCTCGCGCTCCTCAACTCCGCATCCTTCCTTTCCGGCGGCAAGCAGATGGATATTGACGGTAAAGATCTCATGGGGCTATCGAAGCCATACTTCATCTCTCCCGCCTTCGCCTTTGTCGCGTACCCGAACAGGAATTCTATTCCGTTCAAGGAGTGGTACAATATCCCAGAGGCGGAGACGGTTGTGCGTGGAACGCTCAGGTACCAGGGCTTCCCGGAGTTCATTGCTGCGCTTGTGAAGCTTGGCTGGTTGGATGCCGAGCCGAAAGANTGGCTGAAGGAGGGCTTGACCTGGGCCGAGGTCATGCAAAANGCGATTGGTGCTAATGATGCCAGCGAAAGGTCCATTTCCGCTTTCCGTCGCCACAGGCCTCTACAATAAACTGACTGAAATTTTACTAGCTCGCTCGTTTCGCGCATCAAGGCCGTCTGCAGCTTCCCCGACGAGTTCGAGGGCACCCGTATCATCTCTGGCCTGCGCTGGATCGGCCTCTTCTCGTCAGAGAAGGTCAAGCCCCGCGCTGGTAANTTGCTTGACACGCTCTGCGCTCAGCTTGAGACCCTCATGAAGTACGAGGAGGGTGAGCGGGATCTCGTCATGCTCCAGCACAAGTTCGTGGTTGAGTGGAAGGATGGTTCTGAGGTATACCCGACTCNTCTATCTAATTAACCTCAATACTGATAAGCTGCTGTCTTCCTTCTCNAGCAAGTCCTCACGTCGACCCTCGAGGCCTACGGAGCGCCCAACGGCCATTCCGCTATGGCTCTCACCGTCGGTGTGCCTTGNGGTATCGCTACTCAACTTGTATTGGACGGNGTCCTCAACAANCCTGGCGTGCAGGCACCCTACACCAAGGAGATCTGCGATCCGATCCGNGAGATNNTGGAGAAGGAAGGTCTTGGTCTCGTTGAGAAGGTTTTGTAAGNGNGNAAAAGGCCGACGAAAAGGAAGCAAAGTTGAGAAGTCAAAAANGCGGTGCGATCGTAATGACGAACTCCGATTGTGTGTTACTCATAATATTAGACGATGCGAATTCTCAAAAGNCTCGCGGGGCCNGCGTGATGTTGAATTGTTGAGNTTCCCGAATTCTCNAGTGCGCCACCTGAGAATACATACCTGAGGGACCTTNGGGGACGGGAANNAGCGGTTCATGTTCCTCNGTGAGTCAGTNGCTACTTATCATACCTCACCAGCTCTAAATGCCCCTTCACTCTTTCTCCCTGTAANTNCACAGCCAGGAACTNATNGAAGCCTCTTTTTGTTCTTGCTCAGGTAAGCATTTATATCAACGGACCTGCGGGCGACAAATGAGAACTCTTTNCCATCGTCGACTCTGTGGTGAAGTCGAANGNNNANGAATGTNGANGACGNNNNGNANGNTNTNNNNGATNNNNCNGATNCNNCNGCCNCCANNGNNNNCNAGGTNCNCCGANGGNCGCGNTNNCNNNCTTANCNNATNNNANCNNNTGCAAACTCCAATGGTGTGCCTTGAAATCTAATCAGATTACATATTTTCNACCACTCACNCCAAGTTATNAAAGTCTGTACCCTCGTTCCNCATGTTCGNTCTTCACTCTTCACCTTCTGTTCTGCATCTATCATGGAAAATGCCGTGTACGCGGATGAAAGAGTGAAGNNNNANNNNGNNNATNTNNNGNGANANAANANT
>SGPL01000077.1:56532-85750 GCA_004802705.1 Bondarzewia mesenterica
TNNNNGTNANNNTNTTTTTGGTGTCGTATGCATATGGGTTGGATGGATCTGTTCGCTATACTTATCAGGTATGTATTCTATTTTGTTCAGTCTGCCGTGGCTAATGGACCTTCGTCTGCGCAGACATATGCGACCAATTCGTATGCTACACATTCCCTCTTGGCCACAGTAAATGTCTTGCGAGCAGTCATCGCTGCTGCAGCCCAGGTAAATTTCTCTTTTGATATCACTCAGACGCTTCCTCACGATGGGTAGCCGACTCTGGCTAAACTTATGGATGTCTTTGGCCGTTTCGAAGTTCTGGCTGTATCCATCGTATTCTACCTCGTCGGTATGTTGTTTCAGTTTCTCTTCAAGCAATCCCCTTAATTCATAATTACATTGTTAAGGAACCATCGTTGAAGCAACCTCAGATCATGTCCAATCATTTGCCGGGGGTGCCGTTCTGTACCAAGTTCGTGACTTGAGCAACCCGTTACATGACCGGCTACTTACATGCCTAAAGATTGGATATACTTCTATCATGCTTATAGTCGAAGTCCTCGTTGGAGACACTACGACACTCCGGAATCGGGTTCTATTCTCATTTATTCCTGCAGCGCCTTTCCTCGTACGTCTAATATTTTTGTATACCCTCTCAACTATTATATATCGAATACATTCTGGTTTCAGATCAATACGTGGATAAGTGGAAACGTCACTTCTGCGGTCCTTGGCGTCACGACATGGAGATGGGGTATCGGCATGTGGGCGCTCATCTATTTCAGTGCGTAGTATTTCCGTTTCCTTTCGTCCTCTCTCAACATGTTTTCACTGTCATCTCAGTCTGTGTTCTTCCTCTTCTCTTCATTCTCACGTACGCCTCGAGAAACGCCAAGCGCAGCGGCGCGCTGAAGGTTGGGTTCGCAAAGCTGGCCACTGCGCTTTTCTGGCAACTAGACGTTATTGGAATAATTCTCGTCATTGCAAGTGTGTACTTTCTGGATTTTTGATATCTTTGTCATTGATCACGCATCTTGAATAGTTTTCGCCTTCATTCTTGTCCCTTTCACACTTGCTGGCTCTACTAAAGATCAGTGGAAGAGTGCACACATTGTCGTCATGATCGGTCAGCCCTCTCTTCAGTTTATACAAGTTTATCACAATGCTCATCCTCTATCTTTAGTGATTGGTGTTGTCTGTCCCTGTCCTTGTGCTGTGGGAGCTTAACGCCAAGCACCCCTTGGTACCCTTCAGAGTAAGCTGCTGTATTCCTACAAATTCTCTGTCAAATAAAATGATGCATTTGATATAGCTTCTAAAAGACCGTGGAGTATGGGCAGCGCTTGGCATTGCTCTAATGCTTTACACCAGTGAGTAACATTTACTAGTCGGAGCGAATTGCTTCACTAACCATGAATTTAGCTTGGTATCTACAGGTATGAATGCTTCTTCACTACAGATCTACAAGATTGATCACTGATCTATCTCGCCCATGATGCCCATCCACCAGGGAGAGTAAGTCGAAGGTTAGAACATTTTGACAAAGAAAAAATTAGCGAAAAGGCGCTTGTAGCTATCTATACACAGTTCTCGGTACGCGTTTCTATCGTGGCGATTCATCAACTTCTCATTTTATCCTACAGTTGTCGCATTCAATGAGTCCAATCCGCGACACGTATCACGAGTGTCTATTCCTTCACCAGCGTCCTTGCAGGAACAATTCTTGGATTTGTCGTAAGGTATTTCCGATACCTGAAGCCATTGTACGTTTTTTCCAATTCCTCGCTGAGATAGCTTCTTAAAATTGAAGATAATAGCATCGTCTTTGGTGTCGCTCTCTTCTTTGTGGCATTCGGCTTGTTGATACGTTTCCGCGGGGGAAGCGCAAACACATCGCACTCTGCCATTATTGGCGCGCAAGTCGTTCTCGGTGTCGGAGGAGGATACGGAATACTGATAGATTTAAACGTCCTCGGTGGCTGATCTGTCTAGCTGCAGACTGTTCTCTTACCCAACGCAGGCCAGTATTCAGGCCAACACCAGACACGAGCGTACATTCATCCCGTCGCAGTCCGGCTTACTGAGCTTTACTGACAGCAATCTGATGCTCAGATATGGCTACCATCACCGCACTGTACCTCGCTTCGTAAGTTGGTTGGAATTGTCGCCACTATACAGGCGTGTCCTGACAACATGTTGAAGATACCAAATTGGTAGTGCCCTCGGTGCTACGCTCTCCGGCGGTACGTTCTTTTCGCCCGTTAATGGATATGTGTGATGCCTAACACAGTTCTTCACAGCCATATGGACCAATGTGAGTTTTTGACGGTTATGGGGCCAGGTTTTTTACTCAATACGGCGAGCAGGTCCTTCCCGAACAACTCGCATCTCGGCTCGGTAACGACACTCTTGCCGCATCTGTCTACGCGAGCCCACTGACTACTGCGCTCCTCTATGACTTCGGCACGCCCGAGCGGACAGCCATCGTCGATGCTTACAAGCATACGCAAAAGCTGCTCTGCATCTGTGGTATAGCGTGAGTCCGAACGTCTCCATTCGGTCTATTGCCTTTCGTCTGATGCTCAACTGCCTTCCTATCGCTTTTATTCATTCATGTTGTACAGGTTATGCATACTAAGTCGGATACAACGGTGGATGAGGAATCTGCATCTGATACGGAGGGCGAGAAGCACGGCCATAATTGAGATATCCTAGGTTTCTTCGCACTTCAAATCTCTGAACTCGTTATTTTCATATACTGCCGGCTGTATTTAGTTGAATTGCAGCTTCATATAGGATAATTTTTGTCGCCAATGCTTTGGCCGCTCAATTGTCAACACTCCTCAGCGGCATTTGATTTGGCAGAGAACCGCTCAGGCTCGAGAGATTACCGTTGTAACAATTGAATCAAATCCCGCTAGACACGGACGGAGATAAGAAGGCATAGGATACAATACGTAGGACACAAAAAATCAGGATATAAGGTCGTAACGCATAGACTTGATAACGAAGTGCATGCGGTGAACAGTACAAATATATAGTTTGTGCACTCGTCGAATACCCGTAAATGGAGCAAGTGAGATGAAATCAAAGTTGCGTGTTTGCGTTGCATTAGTAACCGTAATCCTCTCGGTCATCTTCGGGATAAAAATAGGGAGGACGGTGAGGTCGCGAGGTTGACGCTACCCAATATCCAAATTCGTGAAAAGCAGCCAAAGTGATGGTTCCAGACGACAGGTTTGGAGGTTTGGGGGCATCAGTTGCGGGTACAATGCGATCTCGGTGGAAACCTGACGGAGGTCACCATAGAAAATCGCTGATTCAACGATGTGCTTGTGAACCTTTTGGATTGTTGGCGTGTCCTGCAACGTCGGTAAAGTTGGGTGTTGAACCGAGGCGGTGTGGTCCACCATATTGAAATTTTTTTTGGTCTCCGATTCCTCATGCTGCTGTATGGGGTGAGGCGGCGGCTGTAGGGCGTGGCAGAGCGCAATTCCCTGAACTGGGAAAATTGAAGATGACGTCTATTGGTCAGGGGCCTAAGATTTGGGTGGAACCTCAGACGCCGGTGAAAGGACTTACTTCCGACAGCGTGGCGGGTGGGGTTGTGGCCATTGAAAGATAACCAAATGTTAAAGTTTGGAGAGTATTAACAAAGATCCAAAAAAAAGCCACAGTAGAGAGGGACGAGAGATGGGGGGCGTACCTCGTCTGACGGTGTCAAATAGCACGTTTCTTCACAGAAAAGTCACTCGAAAGCGCGGCTTGCTTATTGTGATCGAGGGGAAACAAGAATAGTGGAGTGGGAATCCGTTGGCATCTGGTCGTTCAATGAAAGCAAGATCAGGATGCGGCCAAAGTCGACGCATTGATGTCAATGGCAAAGATTGGCCACACCCGAGAGAGTATCCAACTTCCTGGAAGCGCTCTTACACAGCTAAGTCTCGTTTATGACCTCCCTTGTGAACCGGAAATGAAGTATGTGGCCGTGATGCGTAACAGTGCGGCGGTAATAAAGCTCTTTGCGCCACCTCTAGACCAAATTACTTTGCTAGAACTTGCCGCCAATATGTCCAGCATGGATTGTCCTACATATACATTACCAATTGTTAGCAAGAGATGATATGAAGAATCGGCAAGAATCGACGGGTACACGGCATGGGCAAACAGCAAATCAATTCGACTCACTTTCTGAGATTGAGGCGCATTTGTGCCATAAGGGGTATTGATTTGCTCGGAGGTGTTGAGTGAGTAGCCCCTGACAAGCGATTTTAGGATAATACCTGGCCACTTGTGGCACCAGCGTGTCCAACAGCGCATATAGTCAGCTTTTGAGACCCAGTAGTGGACCAGTAGTGGATCGCACTGTGGCTACTTAACACTGCCTCAAGAACGAGGCGTGCGACAGTAAAACAGATGTTTGGCCAACACAAGCTTTTGTACTTACTTACAAGACGCATGCTCGACGATGGGTGATTCATAATAAGACCGTATACTTCTTGATGAGCAACGATAGGATTCACTATGATTGGCCGACTCGTGAGCCGATGCTTATTGAGTGCGATGCGACTCCAGCAAAGGCCCGAGCTGACTTTTGGAATTTGTCATCGAGGGTTAAGGCAGTAAGCCGGACAAAGCGGTCAGACCCTGGCAGGACAAGTTTGGGCCACGAACTCACTTCAACATTATTTGAACGCCTTGTCTAAGACGATCCTTTGTCCCCCAGCAGTCGTGGAGTGTCAGATGCCCTGCCTTTGCAACCGCATATTGATGAATCATTATCCGAAGACGAGGATCGGACTCGGACTAGACAGTCGTCGGTGAACCAACGAGTGGGTAAGAAGTGAAAAAGCGCTGCTTCTTGTCAACTTGAATTCCCTTGTACTGCGTACATTACCCACGCTAAATTGTAACCTTCTTCCGTTGATGACTCGTACATAGACCTTCTTGCATGCACCTCTACACCGACACGACCCCCTTCGCAATCGCGATCTCCGCATTGATAATACTGCTCGTCGCCGCGCCAATGTTGACGTTGTTCGCAAGCACCACGAACTTGATATCTAGCACGCGACATTGCCGCACACGACCAACCGACACACCCGAACCAAACTGATGATTCCTGTCGAGGCGCGGTTGTGGGCGATCGGGTTCCTCGTGGACGAAGACAGCCTGGCGGGGGGCGGAGGGACAACCTGCCGTGTCGGGGGTATACGCCTGGAGAGCCTCGCGGACCTGCTGGGGACTCGGGGGTGGGCGACGGGCAAACCGGATCGAAACTGTCTCGGTGTGTCCCTCAATGACGGGCACGCGGTTACACGACGCAGAGATGCGCAATGGCGTTTTTGAGTGCATATCGAACTCTTTGGTACCGTCGTCGCCCTCGGCGATCCCGCCCAAAATTTTGAGTGTCTCCCATTCCATCTTCTCTTCTTCCCCGCTGATGTACGGCACGATGTTGTCGAAGATGTCGAGAGAAGGCACGCCGGGATAGCCTGCACCGGAGATGGCTTGCATTGTGGTGATGATACATGACTCGATCGGGCCAAAGGCGCGCTCAAGGGCGGCAAGGGGAACGACGACGGCAGTTGTAGAACAATTGGCATTGGTGACGATGAAGCCTTTTTTGAGTGGTGGCGAGTGCAGGGCGCGTTGTTGTGGGATTATGGAGAAGTGGCTGGGATTGACTAACGGTACGATGAGCGGGACGTGAGGATCCCGTCGGTACGACTTTGCATTCGAGAAAACGGCCAGATCTGCAGAGCGGAAGGCGGCCTCTGAGTGGAGATGGTGATAGCATGAGATCAAGAACGAAAAGGCAATCGTGAGGATATTGATAACGTACCAATGTCGCCGGCTACATCAGCATCCAGTCCAGAAAAAACAATGGCGCACTGTTTGAAGTGCTTGGGATCGCAAGTCTGAACGACGAGATCGCGAACGTAGCTCGGTATGGGATCCGTCTGTTTCCAATTTACGGCCTTCGCATAAGGCTTGCCCGCGGACCGCTCTGAAGCGCCTAATGCATGCACAACAAAGTACGGATGCGTGGCGAGCAGCGCAATAAAGCGCTGGCCGACGGTGCCAGTCGCGCCAAGCACGCCAACGTTGACTTTTTTATCACCCGCCATTGTCGTCGTGGTCGCTGTTGAAAGGAGAGAGAGATGTAAAAGAGCGAGACGAGAGAGCCAAACTGGAATGCAGAAGGTGCATGTACAAACTAGCGGCTTCAGCCTGCCGGGACCGTGGGAAATAAAGGCGCTCAGTGTCGACAGCGAGCTTCAATCACGCCGCCTTCAGCTTCAGCAACCACCATGTCCGCCCCCGCCGACGACGCTGCACATCGCGTCTATGTCCCACATCTTATTCACAATACTTCTGTTATCAATAACATCAAGTTTATTTCTTCATGTTTTGCTGGAGCAGTTGCAGGAGTACTCGGTCTCGAGAATTGGCTGGGTTTCGCGCTCTTCATAGTCTCCACACTTTTCACCTCAGCTTGTTTGTATATCATCAACTTCGAAGGTAGACCAAAAAAGTACGTGCAGGGTGGTATGATGGGGGTCTTGAATCCTGGGCAGGAGAACGTATTCTCCTTCATCCTGGTCTGGACATTGTTCTACGGTGCGTGTGCGATTTGATCTGTCAACTCTCATACTGGACCTAACACTTATCTATCGCTGGGATAAGGCATTGTTCATGGTATGGCGACGTTCACTTGACGGAATCGGAATGACTGACCTACCATTACCGACAGTGTATGATTAGGCGCTAGTTTGCGCCGTGCACACGAAATACGCGTATACCGCCTCCAGCTCGCTCTGCTCAGAGTACGGTGAGTACGGATCGAAATGTTTCGACATACTGCTTTAATTTGCCCCGAAGCCTCTAGAGTTCTGCCTTTTCGGCGAATTCGAGTCCAGTCATATCCTCAGGCATGCAAAGTGCAAAATACCTTCAGGTCGTCTCGAGATCGTCTCTTTCCGCATGGTCTCCTCGTCGCTCTTTCACGTCTACCTTGTCTTCAATAGTTCTCGGCTTCCGCATTGTCTTCTTCAATCAATCCGTGTGATAAAATCTTTTTCTTTTCCTTTCGGTCCGGCTTGTTTCCGTAGCGCACAGCTAAAGCGGTATTCACAAAAGGAGAACCATATACAAAGTGTGCGTGGTTCAGACAGTGTTCAAGTATGTATCGTCCTTCTTCCATTCCCGCGCCGAATTCCGAATATCAGTCTTCCCAGCAAGGACATTTCTTTGTAAGTGTAACATTCTCACAGCATTGCAGCCATTCATCCGCGAGTAAATCTCTGGAATGAGAGGGCCGCTTTTCATGCCCCTGACTGCTATCCCAGTATGGGAATCCTTGTATTTCGCACACGGGGCGAGGCAGCAATCCAACTATATTTTGACTATCCTTCCGCGAGAACTGCCCTGATTTCCCCCCTTTTTGTTGGCCCTATGGCTGCTTCATACGTCCTTCTCCAGATCGGAGACGACCCGTTTCATATGAGCTTCGAAGACCTGAATGGGCGGGTGGCTTTTACGATGTACGCATCCTCCCTTCCCCATCTGACATTTGAAGTTCAGGATTGCCGAACGATCGAACTGACTATTATGGTTTCCATAGTCAAGAGGTACACGATTGACGACCGTTTGTATTGTTGGTTATCTCATGTATCGTTTTTCTATGTAGGTCGACCGGTCGCCTAACATCCTTGTGCGACTGCGACGCGAAGCTCCGTGGGCGCTCCAACATCGTGACATCATGGGCCCTAGCGATGCTTTCTTTTACTTTGGTCCATCCAATATGCCAGGATACATCGTATACGGCAATACGCCTGAACAGCCGATGAACACTGCTGTCCGAAGAAAGCGCAGCGCCAGCACGTACGGATTTCGTCTTGCCTCCCCCCTTGTACAGAAAGCCAAATCTCACGTATTTTATTAAGCTCGCGATACTTTAGATCGCAAAGTGGGAAAGAGTTGAAGTGGAAAGTCTCGAGGTTCCGCATGGAGGTCAGTGAGATCATTTTCGTCATCCAGGAAACTTTACAGCTACTCGTTCTGATCCTTCCTCCTCCGTAGTGCATTGATGGTGTAACGGTCCTGGCTACTTACGAGCTGAACCAAGTCCCCACGGAGCACCCGGCCATCCTCACCGTCAAACACGCCGGCCTCGCAGTCGTCACCGAAATCGTAACGACGCTGATGCTGATACGGATGGCGCAAGCATTGAAGTGGTGAAGAAGCAGGGAGATTTGAGCTGCATGTAGGGTATCGTGTTGTGCGAAGCGTCCTTTCGTTCTTTCTTCATGTAGGCTAATGCGCTTGCCCAACTTTGTAATTCGTTGTACTATCATTTTGGCTGTTACATAGAGCTAGATGCTAGGTTTTTGACCGGCGCGGCCTTGAACATGGAATTCATAATGATTTATAGATCTGGTTGTCAGCAGCTAGTCAGTCTCTGTGCAATCGCAGTCGGGTGCGAGGCAGGCGTCGGTGACGTCATACTGAGACGCGTCGGTGGCTGGGGACTCACTTCCAAGTTGACTCTGCTCATTGTCAAGCACGATGCCGCCGCTACCACCGACGACGCTCACAAAACACCTCTGTTCTCTTTCATCCACCCGACCCTACGCTTCTGCCACGCAACACCCTTTCCTCACCTCGGTCGGCAATGGCACGCTCCCCGCTCCCCGCCTCGCCCTCTGGCTCTCCCAAGACCGCATATACGCCTCCCAAGCTTATCCGCGCTTCATCGGCCGCTTGATCTCTTCTATCCCAAGCGCCCTTACAGGGGTGGCAGAAAAAGAGGAGCATAATCAGCGCGTGTTGGGCCTGCTGGTCTACGCATTTCAAAAACGTTGTGCGCGAGGTCGGGTTCTTCGATACGGTGGGAAAGGAGTGGGGTTTTGACCTGCGAGGGTGGAAGACGCGGAAGGCGACGAGGGACTATGTCGCCGAAATGGCGCGCGTGGCGGTCGAAGGCACATTGTTCGACGGCATGGTCTTTCTGTGGGCGATGGAGCAGGTGTGTTCGAGCTGATCATCATCAGCCCATCAATCGGTACAACTTACTACGATGCTCATCCAGGTATACCTTGATGCATGGCGTTACGTCTCATCTGTCCTCGTGTCCACTGCACCCAAGATCAATGTAGCCGTTCCCTCACTTGTTGCCAACTGGACCAACATTGAATTTGTTAAATTTGTGGAGAACCTTGCTAGTGCTGTAGATGCTTTCGATATACGACCTGGCTCGGATGAGTGGGTGAGAGCGGAGGAGATCTGGGCGAGAGTCGTTGAACTCGAGGAGGCGTTTTGGCCGGAAGAAGGTGAAGAATCAACAATGAAGATGTGATCTGAGCAGGCCCTGTGCGTCCATATGAGTATAAATTTTGTAAACTGTGAGTCTTTCTCCGTGTCATACAAGTTTCGATTGCAATACTATGTGTATCATCGGTCAACTATAATGTTGCTCCACTGGCTTTCAGATCAACCAAGTGGATGAAAACGAAGGTCGAGGGTCGACTTGTGCTTATCGCCAGCCTATTGACGGATCTCTCGCATATTTCTCTATAGATCTTGCTGCATGCACAGGACAAGTGAGCCGGTTTTCCTAACGATGCTTCGGGGCAGAGGCATTCAAGCTGCCCGCTTGCGCTCGCTCAGCTTCGGCATCCTTGAACCCGAAAAACGCTTTTTTTCCCATCATCCTTTTCCGACCGTCTCGGAAAACATGGTCCATCGCTCACTTGTATCACTTAGTATCAGCTTGTATGCGTCATCTCTGTATCTATCGTGTCCTGGTCGCTGGATCGCAGCCTAATACGTGAGCTCGGATTGATTGAATATGTAGGTCCGAGTCAAGTTTTCATCTCAAGTCTCACTCTCCCCGTGCTCAACACCCCCCCCCCCCCCAGATCACGCATGGTCGCTCATGAGTTCTTAAATCTACATAGGTAATGTCGTTCCAAAGCTCATCCTTGCAATAGGCTTTATCCACTGCGTCTATGCCCAATCAGAGAACTGACACATGAAAATGACGGACAGATACGCACTATGAAGTGCACGAGACCGCAGTGTCGTAAGCATTTTGTACCCTCGCCGCGGATGCTTTTGTCGATCAGACACTCGGCGGGCACCGAGCGAAGCCAAAAGGTATGTGACATGCGGGATATTCCTCACTGCAGAACCTCAGCAGAGCCAAAATAGTTTATGCGCCTCGCTGCCCCCGCAAAGCGCTATGCCCGTTGAGGTCAAGGGTGGCTGTTTGACTCCAATGGCACTGATACTTGGTAGGTCTACTGTGAAATGCTTTCTCCCTCGTTGTCCCATCCAATCTGGTTCATGAAGTAAGATACTAGCTTGTCTCCCACAGCCAGACCTTACGAACAAAGCAGAAGGCAGTCGTTCTGTAGATACTAGCATCTCTCATCCGTCGTTTCAAACTGGCAGGCTTTACAGCGGAAATGCCGACCTCTGCTTCCATCTGCGCAGTCCCCAGCTCCGTGATATCACTCAAATTCTGAATGGCCTTTTTCGTCGCGCCGGAGCTCTAGACACTTTCTGGACAACGATTATGCAGTGCGATGTGTCTGAACAACACGACTCGATGCTGTCACGAACCCCAATGATACCGCGGCTCTCGATGATGTGTTAAATTGTGCTGCGGACGAAGCTCTTCCAAAACACCAAAATGCAATTACTGAACGGGTGAGCTGATGCCTATGACTGTTGCATTAGCAGATACTCAGTCTCGCCTGTTAGTGAGCATGAACGCATGCCAATCACAAATCATATTTTACATAGGACGATGCCTTCGACTCCTCCGAGTAATACCCATCCATCACTGGTCATGGTCATCCGTCGACTTGGCGCAGCGCAACGGAGGAATATATAAAGGCCTAGCAAAATAGCACACCATTCCTCATCCAGTTCCACTCGTAACTTGAACTGCAACTCCTCAAGTTCTTCATAGTCTCTGAAAATGAAGCTTGCTGTCTCTTTTATCACTATTTCTCTTGCCTTCACGTTGGCGTCCGCTCATGGCACCGATTTTTTGTCGAAACGGGAGCTGGAGGCGCAGTACGAGCGCCAAGGTGACCTATTGAAGTGTAGGTCTTCGCTGCAGGCGCGCCACGCGCCGCGCATGGAACGTCTTGAGGCCAAGCGCGAGGCCATCCGCCGTCGTTCTCTCACCAAACGTCAGGGAGGCTCTCCGTGGAGCGCTCCGGGTAGAGGCCACAGTGGTGGTCATGATGAGCCGGGTGGAGGACACGGTGGTGCACCAGGTGAAAGTTGCAGCAGTGCTTCCGGTAGCGCTTCGAGCGCAAGTTCCAGTAACATTTCCAGTGGAAGTCCCAGTTCCGTTTCAAGTGNCTTCCCAGGCGGAAGCGGAGGCAGCGTGTGCGTGTCAACCCCCCTTCCTGTTCCTCGACCTCATTAATCGTCTCTCCAGGCCGGTTGGTTCGACGACAACTTTCACAGCGACGAAGACCGCGTCCGCTTCCTTCCTTTCAGTGTTCCCCACACCTGCGTCCACTGCTGCGGCTGCCTCAGAGACCACTCAGGCCTCTGACGGTGCTTGTGTGCTGAGTCCTCAGGAGATCGAAGGCCCATACTATATCTCTGGCGAGACCATCCGCGAGAATATCGTCTATGGCGAGCCGGGCGTTCCTTTCTACATGGAATTCACCCTGGTCGACACTCACACATGCGACTCACTCGTTGGTGCTGCCGTCGACGTCTGGAGCTGCAATTCCACTGGTGAATGATCGCGAAAATCTTCCTCGCCTCTCGTAAAATCACTGATGGACGGTGGAAGGCGAATATTCTGGCTTTATATCTTCGGACGCCACTACAAACCTCGACACGTCGATTAACAATGGTGGGCAGCACGTCGGCGACCAGAACGATGCGGGTTCGACGATCACGGACGGGAAGAGTTACTTGCGTGGTCAACAGCTCACTGACGACGCCGGGATCGCCCAGTTCACTGGTATCATTCCTGGTTGGTACACCGATCGCTCTCCCCACATTCACATTCGGGTGCACTACGGCGGCGAGGCCTTGGACAACGGAACCTATATTGGTGGCAACCTTACTTTCACTGGTCAGTCTCGCGTCGTCTTCATGTTTCTTTAGTGTAGATTTTCTCATCGCCGTCAGTTGCACAGGTCAATCTTACTTTGGCGAGGACTTCTTCGAGCAGTTCGAGTTCATCTATCCCTACACCGCGACCAGTATGTCAACTTTTCCCTTCCTCAATCCATTAGCTCTGTGCTAATGCTGTTCACCTGTAGCGACGGTCCGCACTCTCAACTCAGATGATGGACCCTACGGCCAGGAAAACGGCACTTACTCGACCTGGAACTTGTATTACGTCGACGAAACGGATGTGACTCAGGGTGTGATGGGCTTCCTCAACCTTGCCATCGACTCTACTGCCACTGGCCAGTCCGGTCTTTAGATCTGGCCTTAACATGTGATCGTGATAGAAGGTCTTTGGGCTGGATTATTTGCATTGGTATCTCGTAGGTACTTGTGCCCGCCTTACTTTCCTCATCTACTGTTTTTGGTTTTGAGTGTCAAATAGGTTTGTCCTCGTTGATTCGGTTTGATTGTACGGATTTTGAATGCATAACGTATTGCGTTGAAACCTGTTATACGCAGATGTCTGTACAGCCTCGAATGCGAAAGTCCGGCACGCTGAAGCTTCCTGCTGAATTCAGGCCATTTTAGAACAGCAGGGGCTTGTGGAGAGAGCAAGGTCATTATTTTGCTCGACATGGAGCGCTGCGATGGCGGGTTGCGGCAGTGTTACGCTGAGTCCTGGCGGCTGGCTCGATCGAGATTTATTGTCAACTTGAGTTCCAACCTTTTCAACGCTCAGATCTTCCAATCGAGTAGGAAAAAAACATAGTGGATGATGAAATTCTATTCTGTAACACGAATCTAGAATGGAAAGGGGGGGGTAACACCCCTCCTCCAGACAAACGGTCTGAAGTTGAAACAACACGACAACGCCACAGAGGGCCACGGCAGTGGCTGAAACAGGCTGTGGCCAAGTGGCTCGTCACGTTCCTGAGAGTCGCTAGGCCTGATCCTCCGTCGTTGTCACCTCGTCGAGGCAACATGCAAGAACCTCCAAGAACTTCCTCGCGTTGTACTTTTTTTTTATCTTTCTTCCAAGTCAAGAAGTCTATCCTCTTACCTGGTAAGTGCTTTCGTCGTTGTTCTGTCGCGTGCGGACTAATCTATTTTGATTCTGTACTTCCTGCTGATTTCGCTTTGTCCTCTTCGGATCCCGTTGGGCTTCCAAAGTTCAGCATACAATTTATTGCGTCCCAATCGTATGTTCTGTGAAGCGTGCAGAGGTACGCAGGTCTCTGCATCGAGAACAAATGTCCTGGCATTGCTTTGGCCTCATATCTGACAACAAGGGCAGTCTGCATTTCCATTTCCACCTCAGTAACAAGGGCCACATTCAATCACCTCCCATCTGCTCTTGCTGCTGGCTTCCAATGCACGGGGAGGCAGTCCAACTCTCATTGGCCCTAACTTCTGTAATCCTTTAAATTCAAAGTGCCGCAGCGGCACTTTTTGAGCTGAGGCTACTTTAGCAGCAGCTTTGGAGCTTTGATCCGGTGCGTGCTTTGCTATTCTTCGCTTGAGTGTCTCATCTGAGTATATAAGCAGTTGTCTTCCCATCTCCGTACTTCCCTAATTCGAACACCCACGTATATTTTTTTCGACAGAATCATTATCCGACAGCTTCATTCAACCATGTTACGATCTTCCGCAAATGCGCGTCTCCTGGCACATAGCAACGCTTCAAGTCGATCTTCTACTGAAAGGGCGAATGCCTCATTCAGCTCTCAACATGCGAGTGACGGAATGGAGTCATCGAACAAGGATATAGACAGTACGTCTCCGGCGAATACAGCGACATACGGCCCCAGTGTAGGTTTCATCCCTTCGATACTTGATTTTCAACTCTGACTTGTAACCGTTTGT
Source organism: Bondarzewia mesenterica (assembly GCA_004802705.1). NCBI lineage: Eukaryota > Fungi > Basidiomycota > Agaricomycetes > Russulales > Bondarzewiaceae > Bondarzewia > Bondarzewia mesenterica. The sequence goes on from SGPL01000077.1 coordinate 70,534, forward strand.
TAGTCGGAGCACAGATGTCAAGGGCATGAAGAGGATGGGATCAAGCACACCCAAGCAGGTACACTTGTCGCTATGCTCCCAATGGATGAGCGCCTTCGATTCGTTCCCGCATGGGCGTGCCCCGGTGTAGCGAGTTGCAGGTTCTGGTGAGTCGGATGCAGGTGTTCCTCGATTATCTACAGCAACTGACGACTGTATATATCTCTATAGTTCTCCTAGCAGATTTGCAGTCCAGCGACACATGCTCATGTGCCCTTTCTGTCCCAAAATGCAGAGAAGGCGCGAACTTCTCTTAAGGGAAGCCATGCATCACGTCCAGCCCAACAGGAATCCCGCGATCGTCCTTCCTTCCAGTGCTCACCCCGAGCAAACTCCAGCTCTCGCACAGTCTACGTCCACAATTACGCCCATGCCCCCTGCGCCTCCGAACGTCCTCTCAGGCCCGCTCACGGTCGCGAAGATCCAGTACTACCAAGACACGTTCCCCATCTTTTTTCAATCCACAGGCCGCCAGATGAGCGAGGAGCGCATCCGGGAATTTCAAACCTTGCTTCCATCGCTTTTGCAACGCCGATACGCCGTCGGCCAGCGTCGCGAAAACCTTGCTGCCCTGAGGGGTCCCCAAGCCATAGGCCGCCCTGTCATCCTGCGCGCAAACGCATACCGCACCACTTCCGGGCCCATTATGGCACACGCTGCGTCACGCGTCCCTCCTTCTCGTGCCCCCGCTCATGCCCGAGTCGCCGTGTGCAGGGCGCACAAGGTGCTCATCGAGGAGAAATGGCGGTTCACCGCGACTTTCCAGAAGTGATGAGGCAGACGAAGATCATCATCAGGACGTGTTGCCTTTTTTTTGACTTGTCGTCGTCGTTTTGATGATGGGATCAGAAACTCGGCACGCGACAGGCAAGGACAGGTGGTGGCGGGCGAGTGCCTGCGATGATGTGTCCATCTGCTTTTATCAGTTACTTGCTTGCTTCCCTATGCCATATGGAAATTATGAATATATGCCCTATTATGCTGAGATGCTGACTCCTTTGGGAGCACGCCTCGTTCTCTTCGAGTAATTATACAAAGGTAAATGAACCAATTTTGATCCTTTGTCCTTTGACATCAAGTATCTCGTGTGCTGGCCTCAACATGCCGTCCTGGCCTCTGGTGGGAAGGTGGGGTTTGCCTCACTTCAATCACCCAAGTGTGCACTCCTGTTGACAAGGACGGGCGTAAGTGAGCTACGAATCTGAGTGGTATACATATGCACGCCCAGACGAGTTGCAACCGTCAGGAAACCAACATTTTCATACCAACCACCTCTGGAAGAAGTTGACAGAGTACGGCTTGCGAGAGCGCGGTCACGATAACAGCGATAGTTCAACGTTCAATGTCAGTAGTCGTCCAGGGATAGAGAATAGTAGAGAGTATAGTCGTCTACAAGGGCATTCGGCTGAAGAGGGAAGACGCTCTCACGCTCCGGTTGATCTGCGTTCATTGGCTGACTTCGTCTCTACATCGCTTTGTCATTACTAACAATCACTGTCCAAGGAGGTGCGCAAATGGACGGTGACCCTTTTATTGGTTAATAAAAGTACAGTATGCTAAATCGCACGATAGACGTGCTGTAGGAGATCAAAATGCCTCGGAGCACTGAACTGACTCGCATTCTCGAAGCAGGGGCTTTACTTGTTCACTCCGAACGCTCTGCTCCTACTCCTGATCTCGCTCCTGCTCCTGACCTCAAGGCCGTACTCAACTCCAGACTTCTCGATACCGCTCTCGTCTCGGGCTGTTGGAGGAAGATTCGGGCTCTCCCAAATCTCTCAGGGATGTACAGCTCACGACAGCACAGGAAGCTCTCTCTGTTGTTTGTCGCGTGCAACAGATCCTAGACGACGACCGACCAGACATTCCCTCGTCAACTTCTTGTGGACACAAAGAAGACTCTCCGGGTGAGGTCTCAGTGGTAGGCACGCGGGACATCGCAGAACTGCGCACGCTGCTTTCCATTGTATTCAAATGGGGCACCGAGCTTCTCCTTGAGGCGATTCAAGCTGCATGGCCGACAAAGCCTCACCAGCCTACGCAAATGGGTCCCAGAATTGTCATACTAACCGACACTTCGGAGGACTACAGCCGGCTATCGTCCATGACGAACCAGCTTCTGGGCCTCTTGTTCCCTCGTGGTGTGCATGGTCCTCTACCGCAGACCTTAATTACTTCTGTGCTTTTGGGAAGACATGTTACAGATCTTTTGAAGCCAGGTATTACGCTTGGATGGGTGCCTAAGTCTCTTGCGTCAGAGGCGATGCCGGTTGTTGACGAACTCAGACCGCTGGTAATGCGGTTGTTGTCAATGTAGGCACAATATTTCTTACCACAGATATTTTCCGGCGTCGTTTCCCTCATATACTGATGAAACCATGTCAGACTTCCACCTTCTCAGACTATCGCCTCCCTAGGTACTATCTTATCGAGCCCTTCTTCACTTGCTCCACACGTCCAGAAGTCTTGTGCATCGCTTCTCAGCAGGCAACTCCTCCGACCAGAAGGCGTTCGAGGCCTGTGCGCGGCGGTATTTGGTGAAGGTGAGGTCGCAGAAGAAAACCCACCTTTAGAAAAACTCGAACAAGTCGCACGTGTTTTGAGCGCCATCCCTTCCACGGTCAACCGAGAGGTTTGTGTGGCGTTCAAGGTCTCGTCAGTTTCAATTTAACTCTCACCTTCAGGAATACTACAGGTTGATCGTTCCTCGCGTCGTCGCCATGATGTCCTCCAAGCCTGATATTCCTCCGGCGTACAGACGTGCGGCAGCTTTCTCCATTTCACGGATGCTTGCCGCAGAGAGAAGTTCTCCTAATCATATCACTGTCTCGAGCGTTCTACTTCCTATTCTCCATGACCCTTTTTTCCGAATCTCCTCTGATCCTCCTCCTGAGTCACAGCCGCCGGCATCAGCATGTTTGGTTCTGACACCTCGAACCGCTTTGTATGTATTGCAAACATTCATAACGAATACCGACCCATCGCCCACGGTGATCTCCACTGTCATCTCTCCGATCGTTCCGGCGTTGTATTCGCTCCTGAGTATCCTGGAACAGACGAAAACAGCAGATCCGGCTCTAAAAGAAGTTGTACGTGGACTGCTGACCACATGGGGCAGAATAGTTGAGGCGCAAGAGGTTGTCGCAATTCTGTCGGCGTGTATAGAAGATAAAGGGGGGGACTGGACGGTTGACGTTGCAGGCGAGCTGAAGAGGGTTGAGAGGTGAGTCTTCGCTATAGGTTGGTGGGTTGATCGGTATCATTCTCAATCATTTGCAGAAAGGATCGAATTCCGTCTCTTTCGCTCTTCACACCAGAAGATCTGAAACGTGCGGAGGAGAGTGGGGACCTCAATGCAAACGCGAATATTTTGAATTTGCGCCCGGACCCCAATCATTTCGTGCGATTTGTCAAGTCTCTAGACCGCGCCGACGTTTTCGTCCGAACTATTTGTTCACCTTCTGGAGGGGTACCGTGAAATCAAGGCAGAGCAAGATGGCGATCCAATGCGGTAAATTTACTTGATCTTATTCCTTTCGTTGCGTCAAACGTGGGAAGCTCTGACGGTCGTCATATTCAGGACGCTCTTGTACCTACAGCTGATCATCCAAATGCAATCACAGTTGTCTTCGGAAGGATCTGCCTCTGGAAATATCTTCAGTAAACCCGAACACATCCTGTCGTTCGTCAAACATGCCCTCGAAGCAGGTGCGGCTGCTCCAACTCACATAGACAAACCGGTTCCTGGAGAAAAGAAGAAAGGCCTTACGATGGAGGACCTTCGCATCGTTGATGATGACGAGACAGACGTTAATGATGGCCAAGATAGCGACGATGAGACACCCGAGATGCAAGGAGCGCCTCATGATGAGGAGATGATTGTCACTGCAATTAATCTTCTACTGTCCATCCTCGAAGGTAAGTTGCCCGATTTTCTATATGCAGTTTCCTGGCTTTGACTCCCCTTTTCATTCACAGCTAATCCTGATCTTTCCGCGAGCACCTCGCCTATAATATCGGACATCGTCGTTCACGTTGATGAACTCACTAAACACCCGTCTGACACTCTTCGTCGACTCGCACGTGAAGCGCGCATGGTTCTCACTGTCAGGCTCGCGTCTTCTTCCAATGCATCAGCTTCGAAACAGCGACAGAGGGAAGGCTCGGAGCAAAATGTTCAAGAAATATACCAAAAGGCCCTCAAACTCTTACAAGATCCTATTCTCCCTGTTCGTGCCCATGGGCTGCTTCTTCTGCGCCAAATTGTCGCACCTCCACCATCGCTAACGGACCGTGGACCGTCGTCCGAAGTCCTTCCACTCGTGCCCGCCATCCTGGATATATTCCTTCAATCTGTCCAAGACGACGACTCTTATGTCTTTCTCAATGCTGTACAAGGATTATCCGCGCTTGTGGGTGGTTTTGGTACTGAGGTCCTCCGTTCTCTCGTTCGGGTGTACACGGAAGGATTGCAAGGGGTAGGTGCCAGTGCAATTATGCTCACCAATGTGGAATTAGACACCCGTGTGCGCGTTGGAGAGGCTCTGGGACAAGTGATCAGGAAGTGTGGTGATACCTTGCCAATCTACGGTTGGTTTTGGCTCTTAATTTGAATGAATGATCGCTCACTGATATTGCACTACAAGCTGATATATTGGTACCTCCTCTGTTCGCGGTCACACGAGCATCGCACCTACCCACTGCGCTCCGCACCTCCGCCCTCTCCCTTTTGGCTCAGTGTGCTGAGACGTGCGATCTCGCGCTGGTGCCATATGCTGCAGATTTGACAGAGGCATTGTTGGACCTGCTACAAATTGAGAGCGTGCTTTCCCAGCCGAAGCTGCCCAAAACAGATGCCACTTCTACTCAATCGAATGGTGGCAATGGAGCGGGACAAGCAGAACGAGAATTACGGGAATCGGTAGCAGCACCTCATTCTGAGAAATCGGCCAACCGTCCTCCCAGCATGGATACTCATCCTACCTCACGCAATTCAAAGTTTCCGCCTTTGCGCCGTGCAGCACTGCACTTCCTCGCTCTACTGGTTCGAGCTTACACGGTTCGCGCCTACAATGACGGGGAGATGGGTCTCGGCGCAGCATTGGACTTCCCAGTGGGCCGCGCTAAGAGAACTTTGGGTTATGTAGCCGTCACGGATGCTGACGATGTCGTGCGAGTTATGGCAAGGGAGGTAGGAGAAGCTGTGGGTGGTTTGGAGAGAGCTATTGTTGGGCTCTAATGGTCGCCCGATAAGACGTCTTGGGAAAATGCATGAAGTACTTACTTGAACGACAGGCAAAGAATATGTTTGCATATTTTTGTCAAAAATTGACGATGTTGTTGCGTGGTAATAGTCAAAAAGAACTAATTGCATCGCGAGTGCATATCTCCAAATCGAGGTCAATCCTGGTTGAAGACAGCGTTCAAACGGTCAGACATGCCATCTGGAAATTGTGCGCAGTACTGGCGCAGATGTGCTTGCAGAATGGCGGAGTCGAAAAGTTGAGCCATATTGGGCCTTAACTATGAGATTTCACGTGGCAAACTTAGCGAATCACCCAGGTGACTTGGGTCTCAGTGGGTGTCTTGAATACAGCATGTGGAAGTAATCAAGGCCACACTCTGAGATCCTGAATAATTGCGTGGCCAAGTGCTTCGAAGTGCAATGACTTTCGACTATCTATCAAAATCGCCAATTTCTCCTGAAAAAATGACTCTAGGCCGCGATGCGGCGTCGCAGAAAACTCATCTTTGACTCTTGAGAATCTCGAAATGAAACTTCCCTGCCTATCTCTCTAGCCTGTTAGATTCTATCCAAGCCCCTCCCGAACGCAGGTCTTGTTTGAGACTAACCAGCCTGTCCGATGTCGACCAAGCATCAATGTCTAGTAGGCTTATGTTAGCGTCTTAGGTCTTACGGCACCCCGCACAAGGCTCGCAGATTTTGTAGGCAACTCAGCGTCACGCTGCACGATCGTTCAAACAATCGAATTCGAACGCATACGCGCCTACCATCTAGGGGGCCTTCGAAAACCTTTTCGCAATTAGTGCGGAGAACGGGTGGGTGCAGTACTCTAATGCCGCATCTGTACTCTTCGGAGTCTTTTAGCCTTCTCGAATTTCTGTTTGCTGGGGCTCACCGTATCAGGACGTATCTGTTTTCAACACATCACGATTGGTAGGTTGAGGACTACTACTTACGTCCATCAATCGTGGGCATCAGCGCTCAACGCCAGATACGGAGAGTGGTATCACAGCTAGGGTTTCGAACTCCCCTTCCGCGCGCGGCAACATGGGTTACATGAGTACAAGAGGCTCCGGTGATATCAGTCCATTCAAATCCGATCCGATCCAGCTCCATTCATGTGAGTCGCGATATCATCTATCATCAATTTGAAAAGCTTCCGATCCATTAGATGCGTCTCAAGGCAATCTCATTGATTTTGCGAGCGAAGATTTAATTTGACTATACTTTGTTGAGGCAGGAGGCAATAGCTGTCCGCACCGGAGCGCTTTCAAAGGGAAAACAATGAAGATATTCTAGACGTTTTCCAACCCTGAACGAAACCAATGACCGGATCCCTCGAGAGCCCCCTGCCGGGATGATCTTCTTCCGCTCAAAGCGTCGTCTATCATATCTGTGGAGCGTGGGGCGGGTACCTCAGTGATACAATAGGTAATACTCCTCTTTTCTTAGAATCCAGAAATCAACTCGGGGGTACGCGAAGAATCAGCGGCAGCTCCGGGGTCGCCTCGTTCATTGTTGGGTATTGCCTAAGAGCGTCAGCAATCGTCCGTTAGTACGTATACATGATAGACGCTGATCGCTGCCCCAGACAAGGCCTATTCCAGGCACCCGCGATACGTGTGGACTACATGATGGTAGGGGATATTCCAGAGTTGGGAAAAGAGAGCTCATACCGACGATGTGAACATATGTCGCGCGCGATCGTGCTACTTGGCGTCTCTTCCGTTCGCAGAAGCATGTGTAGGCCCTCTCGAGTCCTGCTCGGAAGCGCCCTAGCGCCATCCTACCCCCAGGCTGCAGTCTCCGCATGCCCACATTTACCCCATCCGGACAGCGCCGGCCCACTGAAGGCGTACTTTCCTTCCTCCGTACTCGTTGTAAGCGTATATCATCCTCCCAGATGATAGATGGAGACGAACAGCATGCTTTCAATGAGACAGAAAGAACGGTCTAAAAGCCGATACGGAGAAATAGGCACACGAAATCGGAGTTGGAGGCGAATGGAAGACGAACCGTCCGTAGTTTACATGCAATACGAGCGTGAGGTCCTATTCATACTCATCAGAGGCTGCATGGCACGATCATCGGACAAGATCACAAGAGAGTTCCAAGACGTGCGCTCCGCGGCATTAGCAGAACTTTGTCCAAACACAGGAACATTCTCTTACCCTCCTCGATCCATCTATTCCACTCTTGGCTCACTGAAACGAGCATATGACACCTGTTCTGTCTCCCTTTGGTCTCATTTCTCGATTCTCAAGAGCGACGTATATAGATCTGTGTGAACTTTTGAACATGTACTAAGTACAGCACAATCCAGCTTCATACAACTACGCCCAATAGAATCTCCGGAAAACATTATCTGGTACAATAGAGGGTATCATAGCACTACAAATCCGAGACGCAATAGAATGCGGCGACAGCAAAAAAAAAGAGGGGGGACTAACTGATTAATACATCGCGACGACCCACCCTTAGAACCTCTGCGTATCTTGGGAAGAATGTGAGTTTCGAGATTGAGCAAAGAACCCCAGCTCCGCACCGCCAGTCACCATCTGATTGGTACCAAACTGCGCCTGGCAGCAGCCCTGCATATTAAAATCGGTCGGCGGCCACGGCGACTCGAACATTGAGAATGACTGTCCCCCAAGCATGCCAAGGTTGGCATCCGGAAATACGCTGAGGTCGGGTTGGGCGAAAGAGTTGATAGGCCATTCATGGATGGCGCCCGCGGACCCAGCGATGTCACCGAAGTAGTTTTGAGTATATATCGACATGGGGGGTACTTGGTGAGCCCCTTCACCCACGGTTTGCGGGTGAGAGGCGCGAGGGTATTCGCTATAGTTTCTCGGGCCGCTCGGGACCAAGTCGAAAGAAGAAGAAGGGACAGTGTACTGTGGTGCGGCTCGCTGCGCGTTAAGACGCTCGCGCCGTATGGTGACCTTCTCATGAAAGAGATTTTCCAGGATCTGCCCGATATCGCTCGCGCTTTTGAATGATTCGCCGATCTCATTCAGGTACTGGATGGCCTGCTGCGTCTGCTGCGTGGCCGTATCAAGTTTGTTACTCGCGACGCGTTGGCCCGTCATCGCGTGCACAGCGGCCAGGATGAAGATCGTACCCGCAGCGGAGACGACTTGGATAAAAGTGATGGGCACGTAGCGAAGAGTGTACTGATCACGCCATGTTTTAGCCAGCTTCATAATCTCGCTCGCGGCTTTGTTGCAATGCTATTGATTGACCGTGTTCAACATTGTAAACGTTGCGTCAAAGGAAGGAGATCGCACCTGGATGTGGTTAATACCAGGATCAACTCTCTCGTCGGCCTGTCGATGACGATAGAAGGGCCGATGAAGGAGGATGATTAGCCAATGATGGGTCATGTGCAGCATGAGTTGATGTGGCATGGCTTTTGGGAGTGTTGACGAGGAGAGGTTGATTTCTGGTTTCAGGTGCGCCAGCCAATTGTTTAGTTTAAGACTAAGGAAAGAGGGCATTTGGTTAGGGGGTGAAAGACAAATAGAACAGACAACGTACTCCATGGAACTGATGAGACAGTCATTGACATTCTCGCGAATGCCCAGATGTGAGAAATTGCTCCTGCAACGATAGGAATTTTGAGTTGCAGGCAATGGAAGCCGAAAACAAATGCGAGACTGACACGACATCCATGATGCGCCTGGCTATTTGGAGAAGATCACAAGTTGCCGCAAAGATGCGCGAAAGGTAATTAGGCTGAGTTTTTTGGTCTGTCTCTGGCCAGTCCCACGGCATGTGATCAAGCGGTGTATCAACGAATGGAACCGGAATTTGCTGCGATGCTGACAGCGAAGACACGCAAAAGTCACGGCCCACATACAACGCCCACGTGGTGTCCTAAATTGTGTCAGATTAACCACGGTTCGGGTTCGGGACCGGGAGTTCATACCTGACAAAATGTCGTCCAAAATGCCCAGTTTCTATCAAGCATGCTTGTTTCGGAGAGGATATTTGCACGGACCCATGGTGAGCAATCCAAAGATAGCCCCACTGCAAATCTCGTCGTCAGTAACCCGGACGCGCTGTCTCTCAAGAATCACTTACTGGCCTGAGACACCCGAGCGCTGATGCCTGTTATGGGGTATATTCAGTTGAATTTGATGTCCATCAGGGGTGCAAAACCTCGAGGGCAAAGCGCTTACCAAAATACATGTACCCCAAAGTTTGCTCTCCGCGAGATGAATGGAAGTTGGCAAGGATGGACAATGCGGNAATGGCACTGAGATGCGGCCTCTCACACTCACGGTCGAGCGACTCCTTCGCTTTGACCGCAAACTTATTCCTCATCTCAGCGTCCTTGATTTCCGGATCGTCCGAAAATGCACTGGCGACCGCGATAAGCGCGTTGTGCAACATGGGGGAGTAATGTGCGGTCCTTGGCGGTGGGTACACAGACGGGCGACGCAAGAGCGTTTGCATGTCATGAATAAAGTATTCGGGAATCACGCGCATGCACCATGATGTGAAGAAACGGAACAGCAGGTTGAGAATTCTGAATGGTGGCGTTTGAGTTATTGAGATGCAGAGCGTCTGTGTCATGACCTACCTGTCGTGTTCANTGCGCGAAAGGTTCACNTCCTCGGGAAGATATCGATTCCACTCGATGTCGGGGCCATCACTATTGTGGATAGAAGCGAATCCATACGACTCGGACGTTCCTTCCTCCGTCTCATCNAGTATGGGAGATGCTCGCCACCTGAAAATCGACGTTGGACCCCATTGTCGTAGCGTGCCGCCCTCGAGCTGTGACACTTAAGATGAGCAAGAACACGAGCAAAACGTGAATATAGAAGTATACATGAAGGTGCTGCGTAGGAGCGCAGAGCTGTGCTATGTCAGNATCTTCATCCTCCGTTTTCACGAGCGTCCCATCGGAATCTGGTGAGCTACGATCGGGAGAGCCTCGGGATGTTGAGGGTAACAGAGCAGATTGATCAACGATTGATCTATCTGGTTGNCGATACATCTCGAGCTCTCTTTCGAGGATTGCAACTCTCTCCTCGAGGCTACGGACATGTTCCTTAGTTATATTCACGTTCTTGACATTTCCGCGACCCCAGACGCACTGTATGGAAGAGAGGGGANNNATGATCACTCAGGGCGATGGGNTAGCGTTCCAACGACACGACACACGTACATCACAATTGGATTCTTTGCATTGTCTGCAGGATGGACGCGGATCCACGTCCTCCCAGTCGCATTTGACTTTCCTGATAANAATGATCAGTGTGANGATGACCGACTTGACGTATNGACCTACCGGCTGCGGCAGCGAACACAAGCCTGTTTCGCATAGGGACCTCTGATGCCTCGCATGATGTATTGAGGGATTGGGGGCGAGGACGAGTGAGAAGGNGACTTGAGGTCGGATGGTCAGGAGAATAAGCCAACTACAGCTAATATACCTCCACCTTCGGAAGCGCGACACTCTTGATTTTTACTCACTTTGGATCTGGATCTGCCTGCAGCGTAACGCGTTGNTGTTCAAAAAATATGCANAAGGCAGTTCGCTCGACACCGGCGACAAAATTGTACCTATTTACACAGCTCCGAGGCGGCGTAATGGAATGAGAACGACGTGCGTCCAACTCCGAAGCAAGGTTCTCCCGGCGGATGCCGTGCAGCGTTCTATACCANGTTTGTAGAGGCGAACACTCACCAGGCTAGCTTCTGACTGGCAAGCCACCGAAGACACCGGCATTGCCTNAATGAATTCTGCCTCATTCGTGTGCGGACGTTGGAAGTTCGGGNAGTGAAGACGAGAGTTACTCACTACGACAAAATTGGCACTCCGCCCTGATTTACAAATGTAGCTCGGAGCCATTACTTACACGGTACAAAGCAAAGCAGATAAGTACAACACGCTTCAATTCTATTGACCNGCGGGATAATCATGCCCATACTTCAAGTTGTTGCTTTGGCCTCCCTGACCTTCGCCATCACAGCGGAACAAAATAGCCATGCTGAACATTTATGCCGTCTACTGCTAAACACTCGGAGTGACTCATATCAGCCCCCGGGGCTGCACTGCAGTGACGTTCTCAGGAGTCAGGACTGCAATTCTAACGTCAAGGCAATAAAGCTCGTTATGGACATCCCCAGATTTACNCACTTACATGGTTGTCGCTCAGGAATCAAAGTTACTTGNGGTGTGGAGGTGCCGCAGCATCATATCAAACGACTAAACATGCTCAATACAATACAAGTGAGATCCGGAGGATAAAAACACCTGACGGTTAGATAACCCTCACCGAGACTGCGGCAGGATCCTTCCCATGCTAGNANATTTTCGATCAGTCGAACGGCTCGGCTTGCAGCGCTGGCATTGAATAGTGAATAAGCGCTCTAAATCTGATACTAAGNCATNGCCGTGTNTTCACAAACATACGATGTACANGCTCTCCAAAACCCTCTGCCCGATTCAAGCCAGGCNTTTCAAACCTTCACTACCGGAACGATGGCCTGCATGACAGATGCAATATGCATCAGCGAAGATTTCGCAAGCCTCATNATCGCCAATCACCGTACCTTCTTTGTGATCTCGTAAAAGCGTCTTTGTCCCGCGAAGAGGATCGCGGCTGTGAGCATGCTCTGCAAGAGCTTGCTGCTAGCGCCCTTGTACAAGCCCTCGACACCCTCCTCTCTCATNATTGTGCGGAGGCCGTCGATCGCGGAGCGATAACGCTGNGCGTGAGCATGGCCTGCCTGCATGCGCGACTTTACCACGCTGTTGGGACCNTCCTACCTGCTCAGGAAAANGCTCACACAACCATGACGGAGGTAAACGTGGGCGTACATGTAAGGNTAAGTCGCGGATGTGGCGACTTTGCACGTTGAGCGGGGTTTGAATATTGAACGCTAAGAATGACCGTGGTCGAGACAAATGTGGATCGGGAATCGCTTACTGAGCTTGGAGATCGCCCCTAGGATAAAATAGTCCCAGTCGAAGATCAGCGAAGCCGCGGACGCGCCTGGTCCCGCACGCGCTCGACGCCTACGCATGAGTGCGTTCTTGAGCTGCTCGAATACGGTGTATTGAAGCACCGGATTCGCGACCAGGACCAAGGCAGGACCGATCCCACGCCAAAACGCTGCGAAACCGCCCGTGCGGAGGATATGCGCTGTCGTTTCTATGATGCCCATTTTTTTCGGGGACTCAGCCGACGTGCTTGAATCCATTGTGCGCACGGCCTGAGACGTTTGGATGACCCAGATCGGATTGCTAATGATGGTCGTCGTGGAGCCTGTTTGCAGGAGGAAGCACGTCAGTCGCATGAGAGAAAGAACTGAGCGGGAGAAGTGGAAAGTGCACCCGCGATGAGCCCCGCGATGATCGATTCAATCATGGAAAGCCCTTTGCCTCCAGGGCGCGATCTGATAATGATACCCTTCGAGCGCTCGTAGAAGAAATAGTATAACCTGTACAGAGAAGCACACAATCAAGCAGAATGGTGAGCTGACGCTGGGCCTCGGATGCAATGGCAAAGGCTTTGATAGATTCTTAAAATATCATAGTGGCGTCTATAACTGCCTTCATGGCTTCTGGGCATCCTGGTAGGATTCTTCAAACTCTCGACGCACCCATTTGTTATTGCGATTCCCAGCAGACTGGAGTGGAGACCACTGTAGAGGCCAACGATGCCTTCGCGCTTAATGATATCGATGACAGCATGATAAACGGTCTATGAATGCATCAGAACCGATGGTTGAGCGGATAAACACATGGAAGAGATGTAGAGGCAATGTTGCAGAAGACGTCCTGAAGCCATGCTTTTCGCACGTCGTCCTTCGTCATCGCCATGAACTGACGTGAAAGGGAAACATGCATGGCATTGTGAAACAGGGCTAACCGTCCCAGAACCTTCGCTGTTCGCGTGCGGCTTCTCGTATCCGCTGCATTCCAATGGAAGAGGCAATGAACGAGTGAGCGAACAAACTCACTTTATTCTCCTTCTTCGTCTCCATAGCCGCACGCGTAGATAGGAACACAAGGGGACTGCCATAACGTCAACATTCTGGCTCGAGGACAGGTAGGATCGGAAGGACGTGCTATGTTGCAGACATCGCGACGATGCCTCCTGCGGCACCAGCAACGGCGTGAATGAGCGAGTCGCTAGACATGGAGCAGAGGTAATAATAGAGCACGTTAACGCGTCTGGAGGATATACTGGACGTGGTCGGAAAGAAAGAACGCGCGAGGCGAAATAGCAAAGTACGATAGAATATGGTGCTCGCGGTCACCGGTGGGATACGGTAGAACTGAGGAGCGTGACGGTCGGCTTGCAGGTTCCCCGCGTATATCACATGATATACTCCTGGCGCATTATATGCTCGCACGTTCGCTCACGTTGCTCAGCTGCTGAGCGAAAGAGACGTCCAATGATGAGTGAACGAAATATAAAGAGACTGATGTGCTGAAGGCCACGGAAAGCAAGAGTAAACACGACTCCGAGACTCGGAGCGAGTCTGTGGAGGTCTGGGGCGCCCTATATGTCCCAATTTGGGCTAATTTAGGACGCATACATAATACCAAAAGTTTTGAACGTAATTGTCGGTAATTGCATCGACTTCGAGTACGAGCATGTACTTGTACTTGAAGCCTATAAGTTACTAGACTGAGCAGACACTCGTGTTTCCACCGCATGATAATGATTATCGGCGTTGGCAGGGCATGCATGCTTGATGAAGGCCCTTTTGTGAAGTACACTATCTATTGACCAACTCTCCGCGACGGTTGCTGATACACGCAGGTCAACAAAGATTTACGGGCGCGGGTTTGAAACAGATAGCACTGCTTATCTGTGACAGTCTGTCAGCAACTGGACGATACACTGTTCTGTTCCTCAGTCAAAGGCAGACGTTGGTGCCTGGGAGAAAATATTCTTGGACAGAACTGCGATAGACTGCGATATTAGCAGGGTGATACTGGAATCCTTCGACGGAATGGCCAGAAATTGTTGCGTGTTGTCCCTGTCAACGAAAAAGATGGCAGGTGGATGCCCAGGTGAGAGCGATCATTCTACCCTTTGGTCAGGCCACTATCGTTGAACCTGCATCTCCTTCGTGTTGTCAACATCATCATTCCCATGGCGTGGGTGCCTGGCGCTCTGTGATCAGCTATGTATGTACTAACAATTTTGAACCGGGCGTTGCTGGCTCCCGGAGCCATCGCCGACGCTGTCGCGGCTCTCGAGTGGGGTAAAGAGCCGATTTGACTATGTGCCGCTGGTGCGGCTCTCGGAGACGGATTTGATGACATCTTATGTAGCCTCAATGGAGTGGAAAGCCACAGCCTGTGAGTTCGTGCTGCTCAGTCCTCTCCCAACATAAACTCTTCAGGTCCCCTTCTTACATTGAGAACGCTGCGTTGCTGACGGCAGTCATCGCGCGCCTTGTTACTGTCGACGCTGGACAGGTGATCGCATTCTGCAGTTTGCGCAGTACTGAAGGTCGCACCGTGACACAAATAGTCAATTCACTCCTCGCCGTCGGCAACGTCAAAGTTGTCCTCACATCCGCAAAGGCACACGGAGGGCCCACTTTGAGGCTGTCACCGATTACAGATGAGCGACGCATTGGCTCCTGGCTCTGACCTTCAACGACCAGGTGAGTTCTTTTCAGTGTCAGCTCTCTTTGTAGCCGACGGTACGAGGCTCTCCGTTTTGACAAAACGTCACCCTCATCCCAGTGAGATGCGATCAAATCCTGGGCCGGCGTCATCGAAAACTACTCGGTGGTAAGGAAATGTGATGATAACCAACTTACGACTCGGTTGCCGGCTAACTGATTAACGCCTGCGCCAGCTTGACATCGCCGGCTACTTATGCACATGAAGCGCGAAATGGCCAGACAAGCATCCTCGCGCGACATGTCCCTGGATCAGCCGCGCGT
>SGPL01000770.1:0-12600 GCA_004802705.1 Bondarzewia mesenterica
TATCACCACGTACAAAGTAGCGGCAACAAATCCCACAAGGTCACCAACAACTCCCCCACCCAAAGCGAGGATGACAGTGTCCCTCGTGCATTTATTCAAGAGGAGAAAATCCTCGACATTGGCCTTGCCCTCGCGGCTCTTCGAGGTCTCGCCGGGTGGTATGATGTGCGTCAGGAAACGGGCTTTTTTCCCAGTACGCGCAAAGGCACCTTGGAACTCTTTCTCGAACGCGTTGAGATGGAGACTAGCAATATTAGTGTCTGTAATCAAGGCATACGCAGAGGCCGGGAGGGTGTCAAGGACTGTGCGAACGATGTAGGGAATGAGGTGGAAACCGCAGTGAATCGATTCAGGCCCAAGATGGACACCTTGATGATATCTGCTTCAGCCATCGCGCGATGGGCAAAAGAGTAAAATAAAAGAGAGTGTATGATGTGCTGAAGGCGAAATCTAAATTATAGCAGGCGGAGTCTCTACCGCACCCGTGGGAATCGGACCTGGCCTCAGCAGCGATGAGAGCGATTCATCAAAGCCGTTCTCCTCGAACATCAAGCCACAAGCGCACGTTGAAACGTCTCCCTTCATCAGGTGCACGCAATCATATCAGAACGACGCAGACACGGGCAATGTGTAGCTGGACCAGATGTGTATTTTGGTGAGATCTTGTCTAATCCCGCCGCCTGCTCTTCAACCGACTTGATATTGAACTCGTTAGTCCAGAAGCAGAATCTACCATCTTGTTTTTCAATTCTGATAAGAGCAGCCGAAGTCGGCCCGCCTGTCTCGGGACATTCATAATTGACGGACTATTCAGTGAAGCTCAATTGAAGTCTTATCAGTCTTTAAGTTTTAGACATTGGAGACGTCCTGATCAAAACAGTGTAAGTAAAAGGTAGAGACGATACCGTCATACTTACCGCAGATGAGAGGAGCAGAACTGTATGAACATAGTCATACAAGTAGTGTGTGATCATTTGCGATGTTTTCGTCAACTACCTGATCACTCGCAGGAACATGCCAGTATCTTTAGGAAGTATTGTCCACATCGGTAGTTCTATGATCAGATGCGCTTTTCCACTGAATCATCGCAATGGTTTCAGTAACTCCAGACTCTATGACAAGTACTTTTGCAGGATAAAAAACGACCTTGACCATTCTCTATACACCCACGCCCTGCGCATCGTCCCTTTGCAGGCAGACCTCTCTCGCCGACTTCGCACACGCCAATTTCCCATTCGCGACCAACCTAACCCGGTGCACGAAGGTCAGCCTGTCAGTCAAAGAAGATGAACAGAGTATCACCTCAAACCCGATATGCATATATCGCGTACGTGACTTTTCGCTGCTTGAATCGAGCGTGAATATCCCGTCTGGCGCGAAAGTGAAGGTGTCGCGCATGAGGAGGAATAGAACCTAGGTGCGTAACATAATTGGCCGTGGTACCCGATGAAGCTTTTGGGTTATCATTACCTTTACCCCGGTGCTCTGGCGACACGCAGCCAACCTGGAGATACCACAAGCTGTCGGGAGATTCCTGAACATCCTTATCCCTGAAAACGTCCATCACTCCGAACACCAAAATCGGAAAACAGTCTATATGAGTAATTTCCCTAGTCAATTAGGAGCTGTGAATCGCACAAATGACTATTCAATCACGCACGTTCATCCACCTGAACCCCTATGCCCAAATGAGCGGGATGACCTACTTCGCAAAAGTGCAAGGACATCGTCCGACATCCGTTTATGAGGCGGCAGCCATACGGTCATCGCAACAATCTGCTCTGTCCGAGCGTTCTGCTTTCCGCGATGTTGTTCATCATCTCGGGAACCACGACGAGCGTGACTCGCGTGCCCGCGTTCCAGCATGCACGGTTGGCAAAGTCCTGAAAAGGCGCGAAATTTGTGCTCTGACCTGAGAACGTGGAGCTACTCGACATGTTGCCGGACAAGGAAGTGCGGCGAAGAGACAAGAATTCTGAGGCTGTCGGCGACATTGTTCGGGAGGGTCCGGATGTGGAGATCTCGTTGACCGAGAAAGATCGGGAGATATGGCCTCTGATATGGCACTATCTGTTCTTGTTTTCTTGTATGCATCGGATACTCAGAGCCGCTCGACACAACTTTATTGTTAGGTTCAGACCAAACCCTCTCGTAACGCGAGACCTGAGATGAATTGTCCGTTGTGAACTGCGTCGTCCGGGGCGAGGCCAGCAAAAAGTGAGTTTCCTGGTTGTTTCATGGCATAACGTTGATTTCCCTGACTTACTTTGCAGACGACATCGCTCTAAGAAGGTTCGCAATTCATGGGCATCACTGAAGTTGTATCCAAAGGCGGCATTGCCGACTCATGAAGAGTGCTGAGATTCAATGGTGCATGCGCTGTCGAAAATAAGAACTGAAAACAGAAACTTCCCCGCTTGTGTGCGATGATCTGGCATTAATGCTCTGATGCACAGATGCAATCTATTTCCTTGCGAGCGCTGGAAATAAGGCCATGACTGAAGAATCTGTCGCAGACGTATTATACGCTTGGGTCGGTCAAGTCGACGACGAATCGATGTACGTCCTGCATCCGGATATTACTTTTTCTCGGACATCGTGTCGCTGAGTTGTCGTGGAATTGCGGCTCATGCGCGTCGGTGATCGCAATGCACGCACTTTATAAACACCGCGTCGCCCCTTGGTGCCTTCATCATACGGCGTTTGTTTGTACGCACTTCGAACCAGTGGGGCTTGATCTCCAACGAGAAGAAGAACAAGTTGATGAAGAGTTTAGCAAATGATGACGCCGGGGTGTGTTAGAACATGATCCGCTGGCTCAGCGACGATTCACTGAAGTGACTGTGACGAGTGAGTTCTAGTCTAATTGACGACTCGGTAGTCCGTGCTTAATGACTTCTATTATTCCCCCTTTCCCGGCTACATTGGACTGCATTTCTGCGCATCTGGAAGGATTTTTTTTAATACATCAACCGTGTGTATGCGGATTGAGATGCCAGAATTTTACTCCATCGCAACGATCGAAGATATTATTATTACTCCAAGGTCGCAGAGTGTCTCCAGCTCCGGGTCAGGTACAGATTGCACTCAGTTCTTATGTGCCATGTATTGTGACCGTCTGATCGCAGTCAAGTTCTTTTCAATGGATAGTTAGTGAGGTGAGTCCTCTCAGTCTCAGAGCAGATGGGCTACACAGTGAATTACCCTTGTCAGACTCAGACCCTGCTGATCTGTGCAATAACACCATGTATGCTGAGACTCCGCGTTTCCCTTTGGCTGCCATCCAAACTTGACATGACTGAATCAGGTCTATCCGGGGTGAGTGTCAAGTCCATTGTGGTTGCCAGCGAAAGCATTTGATCACGAAACCGGCACAGTCTTTTCAGATCTCATGTCGCAGTGACTCTAAGGGACACAGCCATGTGAATAATCTCAGGCTTTCGGGTCTTCTCTGATTCGTGGAAGCTCAGCGCCAGCGCGCATCCTCCGGATGACAGAATGGCGGGACGAAGATGATTGAAAGTATCCTGTGCATATCTGCAAAGTCATTACAACCACTGGGAACAGACGTTGCCTTACTGGTCGAAATCAGAAGCGTCGATTCTGTCCAGAACCTCTCATGATGGAGATGAAGCGCCCCTCATCCATGAGGATCCGATATCCAATAGTGATGCAATTCTACCTATACACTGAACAAAGCCCGCTTTGGTCAGACTCTCCTATCTGTGTGACGGTGCGTGTTTTCTTGCACATTTGAGTACACTAAGCAAAATGACATTTTGATCGATTTATAGCTATTCGTGGAACGCGCCGAAAGTCACAGCAAGTTCTACCTCCGGAATTCGCAAAAAACTATTCACTCTCGGAGATATGCGAAGGTCATCTGGTCTATTTCTAGTCTTCGACCGAATGAATACCGCCGTCAATTACGAACTAAAAAAGGAAAGCCAATACTGAAAACGAATGTTCCGATCTTGCTCCACCAAATGTAGGCTCGGACACAGCCGCTATCGTTCACACTCCGCTACACTCCATGCGATAGCGGCTGGGCACACTGGGGCCACTTTTGGCAGGCGCTGCCAAAAAAAAAACGTTATTTCGACTTAGCGAAATTTCGCGCGTCGTGCCAAAGCCGTTCAGGAGGTCTCGCTGTCTGACCACACCGTTCCCTCTTCACCATGCAATGTATATGGCTTCATTGAGCATACAGTAGGGTACAAAATTGCCTGTTAATTATTCAGAACAAAAATCTCGATTTATAAGCTGCGTGATCCCAATCTATGTATGCTTCAAGCCTCCGAGTCCTCCGCCGACGTGCTATCATGCGAGGTCTCGCCGGCGTGTGGATTCAAAAGTGGCTGAGCAGACCGAGGCCGTATACTAGAAGAAGGGTTCATCCAGCCATTCTGATATATCTGTGAGCTGTAGTCGTAGGGCTGATAATAATACATAGCCGGTGGAGGGTATGAAGGCACTGTCCTTGGGCCAGTGGTAGTATGAGGGATTGTACATTGGATAAGTATAAAGTTGCTGATGATGAGGCTGAGCCTGCTGGTATACCATTGGGAGTGGTTGTGACATGGTGTGGCCATTGAGTGTCTGTTGAGAATAGCCTGCAGCAGCACCATATGGAAAGAAATATGGATGATGGTATGGCTGTTGAGCAACTGACTGGATGGAGGGCAATGCCGTAGAGTCTGGTGAAAGCTAGTGATGACCCTGTGCAGTGATAGATGGTGCCGCGGAAACATGGTGAGATTCTGTGGTCTGTCCCTGTGCAAGGCCGCCGGACGGGAGTACTGAGTGGATGTGTCATCTCTTCGAAGCCTCTGAAACCTGGGGAACCCTCACTGTTGAGTTGGCTGTCAATGGAGTGGAGGACAATTCAGTGCGCTGACGTCGTTTTCCAGTAGTCGGGGCCCGCACAAATTTTGGCGAAGATGTGGCTGGTATGTTATCTTTTGACTCCGTGTCAGCGGTTGGACGAGAGGGCGGCGCAGATAATTATGAGCAACTGGACTCGGACGGCGGCAGCGAGAGTAGCGCTACCGACATTGATTCTGACATTGAAGACGAAAATCCTCTGGAATAAACTGTTTTTTTTTCTTAAGCATAACTTATTTAACGTGTACACTAAGGATCAAACATCAAATGGGCATGTATTGGATGAAAGTGTCGCAGCAGAGTTACTAAGACGAAGCTGCACACAACGCGCGACGCGAAATTTCGCTAAGTCGAAACACGTTTTTTTGGCAGCGCCTGCCAAAAAAGTGGCCCGAGTGTGCCCAGTCCGCTCGCAAGCTCGCGCGTCAATTGCTTGTCTATTATGTAAGCGTGAACTAAATGCGAGCAGCTGGATACGAGTCTAAGGATAGGGGTACCGTTGACGAGCATGGCCAGGTCTGTTTCGGACTCTCGGTTGTCGGGCTTTAATATTCTGGGGTCTTCTAGTGAGGGAGTGTGACATAGAGGATCTCAAATACATACTGTATTGCCCATACTAGGGTTACCTTTTCCAGTTTTCTTTGGCTGGTTGCACTTATGAAGGTCCCCATTGGACAAAAAACAACCAAAATATGTGTTTCTACCATATCTTGCAATATATAGCACCATTTGTGCACATATTCATCTATATATCCTGATATTCTGAGATCTAAGTATATTATTCTAGATACTGCGAGATCTGACAATCGCTCGATATTGCAAGCATCAAAGGGCGTAAAGTGTCCTGGCCCCGTGCACTAGATGGCTCAAGGTCAGACACAGAGTCGAGGTGGCGCGTGTCGAGGCTGCTCATCATTTCTTGGCCGATTGGCATAGTCTGTGCGGGCGTGGATGTGATCAGCTGTGTCTGGCATGTAGATAACATACCATGAGACATACTGAATGGAGTGCCTATTTCACGGCGACCGATGCGAGGTGTTCGAGGGATTCTGCAAGACCTGGTTTTGAGCACGGCATTTTGCTCCAGCCATGTTGAAATGACGGGCTATGGACACGATGCACAGCGTGGAAATGGTGGGCTGGGAACGTGGTGCACAACTCGCGGCATTGAGATGGCGGGCTGAGAACGCGGTGCGCAAGTGCAAGGCCCACCATTCTCAAAACGGCGGGCGTGGACAAGGTGCGTGAGTGCGAGCGCCCACCACCGCCATTACCGCGAGCCATGTTCAAATGATGGGGATGGACTAGATGTGGTGTGCAAGTGTGAGCCCCGGTCTTGTTGAAACGGCGGGCTATGGACATATTGTACGCAAGCGCAAGCCCTGTCGTGCTGAAACGAGGAGCTGAGAACGAGCTGGGTGAATAAGATGAAAGGATGATAATAATAGTGTGTGGAGTGCACGTACCATGTTGCCAGTTGCCGATGCTCGACCAGCTGCTGGACACTGGTCTTGTTAAGGATGATGTCAGAACGCTCGACGAGGCCTGTGATGCGACGGTGCCAAAAGCATATTCACACTCCATTATCCGTTATCCACACATATATTGCATACATAAAAATATATATTACGGTAAGGGAACTCTAGTCACAGACTACAAGATCACGCAGTACCAGTATACCCCTGGCACCGATGATACATAAGCAATACCTTCCTTAAACAGACCTGGCCACGCTCGTCAACGGTATAGGGGGGAGTTCAAGCAAGAAGAGCAAGAAAGGAAATATTTCACATGACCTTGAAAATCATGTGACTTTCGACTTAAAAAAAAAAAACCTCGCGTCCTAGCACTAGCATATCGCCCCCTTTCCTCGACCCGACGGTTGGTTAGGAGCCTGGACTGCAAGCCGCTTTTCGAGGCTCAACCCAACTATCATCCAGCAATCCTTCCACTTCAGCTTGCAATCCTCTCCCTTTTTCTACACGCCTACCATGCCAAAGCCTCTTCCTCCCAACCAATATCTCCCCGAAACTCGATGGCATACTGCGTACGAGAAATGTCTTAACCTCGAAATCCTCCCTGCCACACCGCAGCGGACTCCCTCGTTGCAGATGTGCGCAAGAGTCCTTGGATATATGATGCTCGAGGCGCCGTTACCGGCTGGCCGCGATAATGTTTCGAATGAAATTGTGGACTGTGCCGATGCAGAGGCACTTAGGAGGCTGGCCAGGCTTTACATGGATACTTTTGTTTATCGCTTGAGTATTTGTTGTCGTGACGTGCCGTTCTTGTGTACGCTGATGACCGTTCCGACCCATAGTCAGAGCTGCGAAGGGTCGCACTCCTGCGTCGTCGAATCATCCTTCGCGACCATCTTTCGATAACATCAAGGAGACATTTAAATACCTGCTCGAAGACGCTCCTCGAGACCATAGAACAGTAACACAACTTGTGGGTACAGTCCTTCTCGTCGCTCGCCCAACCTCATGGTTTTCCTCAACAGGCCCTCATTCGTGATAACTTTCGTTGCATCGTCACCGGCATACACGACAAAGCTTGCTGCCTGAAAATGCCTGAATTAAACCGAATGATCAATGCTCAGCAACTTCCTGTGACGGGGACCCAGGCCGCTCACATTTTCCCCGAATCCACCAGTCAGGGGATTTCCGAGATGAACGAGCAGGGCCGAAAGGTGCGACTTCTCTTCTCTTATTCATTTACGTTCCACGCCCGCTCGCACGTTCAATCGAAGTTTTCTCTTTCTCTCTTCTCTTATTCGCTTGCACTCAACAATAAACCAATCGATAATCAATCCAACGTCAGTATGCCGCCACAGCCTGGGCTGTTCTGGAGCGTTTCGGTCAGGTCAACGTCGTTGCCGAGCTCAATGGAAGTGATATTCACCGCCTGGAGAATGTTATGACTTTGTCTCTCAACTTGCATGAGATGTTTGGTAACCTTGAGATATGGTTTGAGGAAACGGTAGGTCTAGTTCTGGAGATCTGTGAGGTTAAAGACTAACTAATATATGCTCCAATTATCCTGTCAGCCCACAGCTCATCGCTACAGAATTCGTGGCATAGACCCTATGTTGGTAGAAGGGCTTCCGGAGTTCGTCGAATTTACATCCACAGATCCCGCGTTGCCCCTGCCCGAACCGCGCTATCTTCGTCTCCATGCCGCATGCGCGAAAGTGGCTCATCTGTCTGGAGCGGGGGAATATATTGATACTGTTTTCAGAGACATAGAGGAAATGCCGGTGTTAGCGAACAACGGAGCATCTGCAGATGCCTTGAGCTATGCGTTGTTGCGGCGCGGAGATATCGCAGTCTTTTGAGTTCTTTTTGTAGACTAAGCAATGCCAGGCTTCCCACATGCCAATATGCCATCCCCGAACCTTCCTCAACTCAGTTTGGTCTATCTCGCTCAGTAAATCCATACCCGTCGACTCAATGTCTACCTCGCTACGGCTCTCGTTGCTTTGCTTTCGGGGCGAGCGTTATGAGAATGTGGACGGTCGCCAATTGTATTTGAAAAATCATTCATTGGGGTAAGCATTCTTTTTTTTCTCCCGTCGTGCATACATATAATATGCAGACATCTCATTTCCAGATCCCCTGGGACGAGCGATTCCCGGGACTTCGAAGACATCCCGATCATCGACATAGTCCCATTGCTGACCACGTTCCCTACTATGTAGTACTCCCTTGCGCGTGTGCGTTTATCCATACATATTTTCGAACCTTGAAGCTATTTCTATATCCGAGCACGCCCGGCGCGATGACAGCTACGACCTACGGTTGGCTCCCACCATGCGTTAAAGACTCCAATCTCAGTCTGATCGCATCTTTCGTCCTTTTCACCGCTACCTACCTTCGAATAAGCCGACGTGCCCGAGCCGATCGACGTTGAAGCTAAACTTGACTGATAATATCGCTCCGACGAAGGATGCGGACGTGTTGTCGGTGCATGGGCTTTCTGATTGATTTGGGCCGATCTGGCTATGGTGCGGGATGAGGGAGCAAGATCAGAGTGATGAATAGCTGATTCAGAAGCGTGAAGTGTCGGTTCAAACCGGCGCACAGCGCGGTTGAAACATGGTATGATGTGCGGACGGGGTCAAAATGGCCCAGAGTAAGAGGACGATCCCCTGAAACGGGGATCGTAACTGAGCAAAAAAAAAAAGACACACTTACTGTATGTAGGACATCCACTCATGTACTGTAACGAACGTGTCAGCATGATTCTATTAAAAATACAGTGTGTCGGACGATGTTGAAGTCCGTTTTCATTTAGTACAAGTGCCATCCATCGTCAGAGCAGCAACACGACGTTGAATCTTCCAGCAATCCAAAATCCTACACCCCACATGTCTCCTCACTCTCGCCGAGGGGCGCCCGCATGCGAACGAATGCAGAAAAAGTCCAGAACACCTAATCGTCCTCCTCGACGCCCGCCGGTCTCTTGATCTCGCCCTCGACGCCAGGAACGGGCCAACGCCGCGCAAACTCCCTGACCTCCCTCTTCAACTCCTTCACTAGCTTGGCGCCCTGCTTGCCCTCCACCTCGGTAGTTGCTACCCGCACGAAATCCTTCAACAGCTTCGTGCCAGCCTCCTTCTGGAGCAGAAGCGACAGCTGGACGGAGCGGTGGAGGAATCTCGCAACCTGACGCACATCATCCTCGAGCATGTTACGCGAGGTCAACGCGGAGGTACCAATACGAATACCACCGGGCACCTGTGCAGAGGCATCGCCAGAGACAGCGTTCTCTGCAAAGCGACTAATCAGAAAATGTATACGCATACCATAGATGAAAGACGTACTATTGATAGTGATGCCCAACAAGTCGCCGACCTTCTCGACCTTGGAGCCAGTCAACCCGAGTGGGCGTAAATCCCAAAGCACGAGGTGATTGTCAGTACCGCCAGTCTGAAGTTTGTATCCGTTCTTAACAAGTTCGTCCGCGAGCGCTTGAGCGTTCTTCACAACTTGCTGCGCGTAGGCCTTCCAGGAGGGTTGCATAGCTTGCAGCAGGGTAGTCGCGATACCGGCAATAGTCTGCGGAAAAGATGAGATATGCCAAGGAGATAGGAAGACAAATTACGTTATTGTGAGGACCACCCTGGCATGCGGGGAATACAGCATCGTTGACGCGCTTCTCAAGGTCCTTGTACTTCTCTCCATCCTTGCGGAAGAAGATCAAACCAGCACGAGGCCCGCGAAGCGTCTTGTGTCTACACCAACCCAATGGTCAACGCTTTGATATGGCAGCCAGAAAGAAATGGCTCACGTCGTCGTCGTGACGACATCACAATGGTCAAACGGACTGGCTAACTCCTGCGCGGCAATGAGACCGGAAGTGTGTGCCATGTCCGCCATCAAGTACGCGCCATGTTCGTCCACAACCTTCTTCAGTGCTGCGTAGTCCCAATCACGAGGGTACGCGGAAGCACCGCAGATGAGGAGACGGGGCTTGAAAATGCGGGCCAGCTTGGCGAGACCTTCATAATCGATGAGCTGTGTTGCAGGGTCTAAACCATAGGGTAAGGACTGGAAGTAGATGGAAGAGGCCGTCATCTTCTTCTTAGCGGTCTGTGGAACGCATAAACAATCCGTCATTTAAACAACTCAAGCAGACGCACGTAGTAGCCATGTGTGAGATGACCACCATCTGGAAGACCAAGACCCATCAGACGGTCCTGGGGCTGCAAAAGGGCTGTAAGAGCGGCGAAGCTGAAATTGGGATTAGAAGAGAGAGAGAGAAAATGTAACGAAAAGGCGTACTTAGCGGTGGAGCCAGAATATGGCTGGACATTGACACCCCACTTGGCAGGGTCCAGATGGAAAGCTTCAAGAGCACGCTCGCGGCAGAGAACCTCGAGTTCGTCAATGTACTCGTTACCACCATAGTAGCGGGCGCTGGGAAGACCCTCAGAGTATTTATTTGTGAGGATCGAGCCATTAGCCTCCATTGTCGCGCGAGATGTCAAGTTCTATAGCAGACGTGAGATGCACATCAACAGGAAGTGAGATGAGACGGACTTCAGAGGCAATGAGCTCTAGGCCGGAATACTGCCGCCATGTCTCCTTGTCGATGATATTTTGGACCACCGGGTCGATCTCAGACAGAGGAGCATACAGGCATTTATTCTGTGGAGTGGAAAGCGTCAGCAAATATAGTCCTCGTCGACACAAGAAAAATGGGGGAGATAGTGCAAAAAAATTGGGAAAAGCGGAACACCGTCTTGTTCTTGGATCGCAACCTTCTATATATGGATGTCATCGCGAAAGATAAGACGTATCGCCTTGCAACTCGTGTACATGTAGTACCGACTGGATGCAGTGGGCAGAAACAGTCGGGGGATACGAAACCAAGCCATTGAACGACACTGTGACCAAACAAGAGTCATTCGGGCTCAGAGGTCATCTGGTCGAATGAGTCATGACACATTCTATCAGAAAGCCCCAAAGGCTCAGGCAATATCTGCGACTATAAGCAGCAAACTTCGGAATAGTATGGAACCAGCAAACAAACAGTGCGTGCATGCCGGCGAGACCACCGCGTACTAGCCTTATAGTCCAAAAAACGCACTCGGTCAAGCACCGCGTCGGTTTTCTGGCAACAAAATCCCGGGCCCTATGCCTATGCACACATGCACACGAGATTGGCTACCGTAAAGCTAGCAGATCGGAAACCAAGTTTCCACCCACGATGAAGACGGGACCTTCGTGGAGTTGGCAGATCAATGATGGGCGCTGGTGGTCTATTCATAGCCCAAGACATCGACCTCTATCCCACCACACGTTTCAAATGCGACATCACTCAAAGCGAAGCCCGCAAACAGCACGACATACAACGCTCACCAGCCCGACCCACGATTGCAGCACCACATTCCTCCTATTCCCCACAAACCGAGCAAGTGACTCATCTGCCAGTTGACTAAAACCCCAAAAGAAACGAAAGCAATTAGAGAAAAGCAAGCAAAACTTACAAATTCAGGAGTAGTCGAAGCCATCGTTCTGCGAGTGAGATGGAGGGAGGGACGAAGAGGACGAGAGATGAACCGCAACATCTCGGAAAACTGCACTCTGGTCTCTTTTAAAGTTATAGCCGACTCGTTCATTTTGCATCGGAAGTGTCCGAGACCCTAAAATGGGATCAGGGCTTATTCTTCATCTTTCTCCGCGTAACCCCCTCGCAACAGATCATCGATTGGCATCCTGCGCTTCATACATATGGAGACGAAGTTTGTGAAGTTTGCCGAAAAAACAGCCATTTTGTTTGTATGTGAGAGCGCCCTTGTATCGAGGAAGGCACTGCTTTTTTGTTGTGTTATACAGCTCGTGGACTGCGCCACGGAGCTTGAATTGAAACAATGAGGAAGATCGAGGCAGCGAAAGTTCATTGTCTTTCCAGCACATATATGCCCCTTGCACCCGTCGGACATGGCTTCAAGCCCCCTTGTCTTCTCGCTCATAGAACCAGAGCCAGGTGCTCTCGTAGACCAAGCAAAATCTCATTTGTTGTGTTTCTTCCGCATCACTTTGACTTCACTGTCTCTTTCCTCGCATCGTTTCTGACCTAAATTCACGCTAGCATCACTATGCAATTCACGACACTCAAGTTCCTTGTACTTTCAATTTCCCTGTCTGAGGCTCTTGCTGCCCCGGCTCGTCAGTGGTCTTCGGACTGCAGCAGTACGTCGTCTTGTAA
>SGPL01000771.1:0-12562 GCA_004802705.1 Bondarzewia mesenterica
TGATGGAGCCAGATAGCCATTTGCGCGGCGGCGGCAGCAGCAACATACTCAGCCTCCGTCGTGGACAGCGCAACTGATTGCTGTTTCTTCGAGCTCCAGGCAATAGGCCCACCAGCAAGTAGAAAGACCCAACCTGTCGATGAACGCCTGTTCAGCTCGATGGCATAATTAGCGTCAAAGTATCCAACTGGTCGGGTATCGGCCTGCCTCCCATCATATGTGATGCCATAGTCTGTGGTACGCTTCAGATATCGGCACAAGTGCTTAACGGCTTTCCAGTGACGGAGGCCAGGTGCATGTGCAAATGACCCGAGAACTTGAACGGCATACGAGATATCGGGTCGGGTGGCTACCGCCAGGTAGTTTATCGCACCCAAAATTTCGCGATAAGGCTCTGCTCGACATGCTGCTTGCTCCGCGTCATCGATGGGTTCGAACAGGCGGCGATAAGCCCCCCCTGCAGGTAAGGGAGTCGCTTCGGCACTGCAGTCTGCCATACCTGCACGCTCCAAGACCTGAAGGAGGAACCCACGTTGAGAGATGCGAACAGTTTTGCGTGGGCGATCGCACTCGACTCGAATCCCAAGGATGAACTCGGGTTCACCATTGGCTCCCCCCATATCCTTGATGCCGGTAGGCTGTGCCAAGCTCCCCCTTTGCCCGCAGAGTCTCCGCTGGACTGGTGGACAGTCCCAGCGTGTCATCTGTATGGGTAAGGGTGATTGTGCGATCAGTTCCAGTAGTTTTCGAGCGAGTGCAGTAGTCGGCAAAGAGGCGAGAATAACCCATGCGCTGGTAGGCTCAATCTAACTCGAGCCACTAGTTGTTGCCACCCTGTTTTGTCCCATAGATGGCCTTGTTAAGGCGACAGACCCAATCCTCCTTTCCATGCTCCTCGAAGCCTCGTGGCTGGTGCATGTATATGTCTGAGTCGATTGGAGCATTGAGAAATGCGCTCTCGAAGTCAACTTGCCAGAGCTCGAGATCCATGATGGCTGCAAGTGCAAGCATGGTCCGAACGGTCTCGAGACGAACAACAGCAGCCGACGTCCACAGAAAGTTTACCCCAAATCTCTGCGAGTACCCTTTTCTGACTAGCCTCGCCTTATGTCCGGTGACTTTCCCATCAGCATCGAATTTTTCCGCGAAGACCCAGCGATAGTCCATGAGTTCGGCACCTTTTGGCAGTGGTACAACGTCCCAGACATTGTACTCACGCATTTTGGTGAGTTCTTTTTCGATTGCCTCCTGCCAGAGCTCTGGGTACTCCATGGCCTCCTCTAGGGTCTTCGGGAGTGCACGCGCCGTGTCAGCGATGAAGGTGAGTACGCTGTCCGCAAAATCAGGATCTGTGAGCGGCCCATCATGGCTCGCGAGATTCGCGATCAGGTCATCCGCGGCCCAGTCGTCACCAATGCGGCGGGCTTGCGTTTCATGGGTCTCGTATTCGCGAGTCCCTTGGGCTGCTCGGGAAGAGCGCATGAGGCGAGTGGATCGGCGAGGAGCGTTGGGCGGTAAAGGGAGTGAGGTGGCAGGTTTCGGCGGTGTGTGTGGGTCCGGTAAGTCCGGATTAGGAAGCTGCCTGGGGTCCTGCGGTTCCAGGGTCTTGTTGACATCTGTAGGTGCTGCGTCAGCGTTTCTCAATGCTTCTGCGTCTCCTTCGCTGTCGCCAATGGCGCGACCCTCTATCTCAACCGCCTCCCCCTCGACAGTGGTGACAGGAGGGCAGGACCAGTGCCCCAGACCCTCGTCAAACACGACATCGCGGGAGACGAAGACGTGGCCAGATGCGAGCTCGTACAGATGGTAAGAGTCTCATCCGTGGTACCCAACGAGCAGGCACTTAACCGTTTTCCCATCCAGCTTGGTGCGCCTCTCATCCAGCACTTTCGCGTAGGCGATGGACCCATACACGCGCAGGTGTTCAACGTGCGGGCGCCGACCGAAGATAACCTCCCATGCGGAGGAGGTGGGGTTGTGGGTGGATGGGACAATGTTCCCGATGTATGCCGCCGTTGCGAGTGCTTCAGCCCACAGGTGAGTCGGCACGCCGCCGTCGTGCATCATGCACCATGCATGTTCCGTCCAGGTGCGATTCCCGCGTTCTGACATACCATTCTGTGCAGGCGAGTATGGGGCACTAGTTTCATGGATGATTCCCTTCTCTGCACACCACCTCTTCCACAGGTCATTTACGAATTCAGTGCCGTTATCTGTCCGGACACGACGGATGGGTCGGCCGGTTTGGGTTTCTAGCTAGGACGCGAAGTCTTTGACTGCCGCTAGGGTCTCTTCCACCGTTTTGGAAGCAAGGAAGGCAATGGTAGCCCATGCGGAGCAGCCGTCACGGAGTCCGAATGCATAGCGTTTGCCATCAAGGGATGCAGTGGGCATCGGGCCCATGAGATCACCATGGATTCGTTCGCCCACCTCCGTCTCGCGCTCGACCACTTCATCGAAAGGACGCCGAGTCTGGCGACCGGCCAGGCAATCTTCACAGACAGCGTCAGGGGCGTTTCCAGCCTTAACAGCCATGCCGTCCACCGCTTTCATCGCACGCTGGGTGGCCTGCATCCCGATGTGGCCGAAACGGTGGTGCCAGGTTGCAATATCAGCGGCTTTACCCTGAGACGCTGAAAGGGCAATGACCTCATCAGCCGTTCGAGCACTGTCGAGGCGTGCACGCGCGATAGCTTCAGCGCTGGGTCGATAAAGGGGAATTTCATAGAGTCCTGAGGTGGAAACTGTGCTCTCGAACAAACGCTGGCCAGCAGCGTCCACAACAACAGTGCACCCGCCTTCTGTCCATACACGTCCCCCTTCGCGATCGAACTGGCGCGTCGATAGCAAGTTCTGGCCCATATCGGGTGTGTAGATGGCCCTCAGCGTGCGTGTAACGCACTTCCCCTGGACAACAGCATCTTTAACCACAGTTCCTTTCCCAGCAACTGTGAATCCACCAGGCCCCGCCGCACGTCCCTCAGCAGGTTGCAACAAGGGTTCATAGGTAACAAAGTCCCGCTGATCAGCGAAGTAGTGGAACGTCGCCCCAGAGTCACTGTAGGTGGCTAACCCAGTCGTTGTGGGAGGCTGGTGGCCTGCAACGAATGCGACATTGGGTCCGAGTGCGAGGTTGGCATCATGGTGAGTGGTATTGTTGGATTCTGCATTCTGTCCACGGTTTCGACGTCTGCCCCACCATTCAGGTCGCCTATGCTCAGCGGCTCCACCATCCGCCCAACACTTATCAGTTGAGTGGCCAAGTTTATTACAATGACCACACCGAGGGCGTTGGGTGGCGACGAGTGCAGTTCCTGCCACAACCGAGGAGTTACCAATAGTAGGGAGAGTCGCACAGCGGAGCGCGCTTGCACGGATTCGTGCCTCTTGTGACGAGAGGACAGATTCGGCTACCATTGAGTCCTGACAGGTGAGGAGAGTCATTACGACAGTCCCCAAGATCCCATCAACGGGGAATGTCATCAGGGCCATCTGACAGAACTCTCCTTCAGGTATTGCTGCACCGGCACGATTGGCAGTATCACGGAGCATTCGCAAGGTCTTAAAGTGCTCCGTGACTACTGTCCCATCAACATACCAAGTGGATGCGAGGCGCATACGCATATCCTGAACAACAATTGGGTCACGGAGCTCGAACCGATTGCGCAAGGATCGCCACGCATCAGCAGCAGAGCCGGCAGTATTCAGCTCTGAGCCCGGGATGTCGGCGACGTTGAGGATAATATGCGCGCGAGCCAGAGTATCGCGCTCGCGCCATTCACTATCAGTCGCCGCATATGTAACAGGAGTGCCGGCCCCAGCAGAGGCAGCTGGTGGATTGATAGGGAAGAATGCTGAGAGGGGTGCAACTCCATAAGGCGATGCTTGGAAAGGTGGTAGCATGGGTCCAGTAGGTAGGTGCGTTGGAGGGGCGAGCGTAGCCGCAGCAGCAGGCATGGCCGCAGCTGCGGGTGCTGCGTCGGCGGGTGCAGGTACAGGCGCAGGGATTGGTGTTGGAGATGGAGCAGTCGGGGAAACATTTTGTGAAGGGGGAAGTATTGTACCAAGCAAATAAGGCTCTAACCCTCATACTTGGCAGATGGTATATACCCACGGCATCCAATCCGCCCAATTAGCTATCGTAAGGCACTCTGCCTCGGGGAGGATATACACCCCAAGGGATGAGGAAAGCCCAGTCGACATTTTGCTAAGGCAGAGAAATTTTTATCAGTTCTCCTTTGAGTATTCACGAGTGAGTCGAGGCTCGGGGTGAGACTTGTAGAACAAGAGCTTTCTGTAGGTTTGATGTTCCGATCTTCAATAGCGACAAGCAGGGCCCATAACCTGTTGTGAGAGATGATCTATGGAACGAGCAAACACGAGAACCAAGCTCAGTCGTCCGTCTCGTAGGAGGGAATAAAACGACTAGATTGGCTGTACCTATGGAACGAGCAAACACGAGAACCAAGCTACGAGTAGCAGTAAGTACGAGTAGCATAAGGGAAAATAAAGTATGGAGCTCACCTCAGTCGTCCGTCTCGTAGGAGGGAATAAAACGACTGAGGGAGCTCCAACTACAGCTCGACACTGATAAACTACTCGGGAAAGCCGGAACCGGTACAGGCACAAAAATTAGTGTAAGTTGGGAGATCTGACATAACAGGCCATAACAACAGTCACCTCATCCAGTGAGGCGACCTCTTACTTCAACACGGAAATTATAAGCTCGACTCCTGCTGAGATGGCATTGAGGGCGTCACTCTCGACTGGTGGTGAGTGGTCCCGGTTGAACTGTGGTGAGGACGGAGGGGGGAGAGTAGTCGACATGAATAGGGGCTCTTTGAGGGGTTTTGAGATTTGAGCGAGGCGAGAAGAGAGAAGAGAGAAGACGTTCGAGAGAGAGCAGAAAATCAAAACCTGAGTGATACAGAGATGAGAGTGAGATGAAAGTGAGATTCCGAAAGGCGAGGGAGGAGGGTGGTGGTGGTGGTGGTGGAACACAAATCTTCTTTTCGTGACCAACTTCTTTATCACATGACCGATTCGCGGCTAGTTAAGTTATCAGTCTGCTTCAGGCCATCCTCAGAATCATCAATCCAATTCTCAACGTATAAGTCGTTGACCATAGTACTCCGTACATCATGCCACCCATGAACCATCCCACTCTCGACTTCGAACTCGATTCTGAAGGGAAACCGATCCGCAACCCGTACACGGGCTATCAAGTAACCCCTCTCGCCAGAGAGGCTCGCCACCAGGTTCGTCATTCTCATTTCTCGTCTTCAATATTCCTGATTTTTCTCAGGAATATATGGAGAGAGCAAAGAAAAAAGCACCGATGTCCCAACTCCCCGATGACTTCAACGTCAAGCTGAACCCCAAAGCGCCTAAGCTCTACTTCGGCCTCCCTTTCAATTATGAGGAGCACATCGTCCCCTACGCCAAAGCTCACGACCTTGTCTACTACCTTGATCGGTACCCCAACGAGATTAATCCCGTCGATACTATCCCTGCTGTCCTAGACTATCTGGAGTATTGCTGCGATGCCAAGTTGTACTTCAAATTACCCTTTGGGCCCAGTCTTCAAGGGATGATTGCGCTATATTCGAATTATACCATGGAAGAGGACCACCTTTTGCCGGATGATGAGAAGGAGGTAATCAAAATCATTAAGAAGGAATTGGGGATTGACATAGAGGCAAAGTGGTATTGGGACAGATTCCAAGCGTCACAGCATACCTAGCCTGGTACATACGCTTGGCTCCCAAATGCTAGTTTTTGCTGACTGAGATGAAGCGCTGATGACATTTTTCTAGGGACTCGCATCGTATCGACATTGCTAGTTTCGTCATGAATACCCTCCCCTGGTCACGGATGTACATCTTATTCTCTGTCGCGCTTTCACACTCTCAGATGCACTTTCGTTCCCATGTCGCGTCATAGCCCGTCGTTCTCTTTACACGTTCAAATCCATCTGCCTGATTTACCTATTTGCCCAGATCTCGCTTAATTCGTCAGATTGCATCTTAGGCCCCGTTACATTCAACAGCTGTGGTATAGTCCATGAACACGTCCGTAGCCTGCTGCTGCCACACGTTGAAGGACAGATTGCCCACCTTCATCGGTTCCTCATGTGTTTCTTTCTCGACTAACTCCCCTTCCCTGTGCACGATGATTAGGTCTAAGGCTCCGTCAGATACTGTTCGACAAATGCACGCGCCAGCCCCAGATTCTATCTCAACAAGAATGGTAAACTCTCCTGCCTCTGGATCCGACCTTTGCCATGTCCACGCTGACAAACACCTCAGTGCTCCCTCAAGAAAGGGTGAGACATGCAAAAATGGCCACGACACCCATATACCAACATCGCATACCACTTTACCAAACCAGATCGGTGCAGTTGAACCACGATGTCGAACGGACAACAAGTTCTCCTTCAACGCGCCCTTCACCCCCAAAGCGACTTGAGACCTGGTAAAATTTCTCCCCTCCTTTTTGCTCCTGTCTCGAATCTGAACGAGCACAACATATGAACCTCAATGGATCTGATTGGCTGTTTTCCTGTTTTCACCAGGGCATTCGAGGTGCGCTCCGCTCGTTCCCCCTCTCGTCTCTCACAGACTATCCCACTCTTTCGCCTTAGCCGCTCACTTCCTATACTCCCTCACATCATGAACGGAGAAAAAAATCGCATTACGTTTTTATAGTTGGTCGAAGCCTAAGATATTTTTTTCCAGGACAAGTTCATCCAATACTTCGACAGGTATCCTCCGCTGCCGTCAACTGCCTGGGGTGTACTTGTTGTACCTACACGTCTTTCGATGAGAAAAGCAGCAAATCAAATATAAAAAGGCGAGGAGAGACGTACGTGAAGAATTGGCGCCAGGTTGCGGAAGACATCGTTGGTGGGTGAGACTGAGAGGTGGACGTTGTGCTTACGTGGTGAAGGTCAATCGGAAGGGGGCGGAGGAGTCCGGCTTTGCCAGTCCGCGGTCCGCAATTACACGACAGCTTCATTCTGGCATTTTTCATTTGGATTTCAACAGTCTGATCCGTGATCCATCTGTGCGCAGTCTCTGGCTCCGTGCGTTGGCTCAGAAGTACGCCGCACATATTCCTGTAATCGCCGCCTCTGTTTTACTTGTACGGCTGCATCGGTATGTCCTCGTCATGTGCATATTTATTATACGTACTTACCCGTGTCAACTAGTTTGCTCTCGGGATACTTAAGCGATATGTAAGTATTGACTTAAAAAGCTTGCACTCTTCCAGTCTTCATCCATTTGGGACACTCAAATCACTTTCGAAGTTGCGATGCGCTATTCCAAGCTTCTGTTTCCTCGCCCCCTCGTTGTCTATGGCGGCTCAATCTTTCTCTGCTATTTGTTTGGTGTCTTCGATCCTCGTCGCCGTCCTAGTCACCTCACACTATCAAAGGTGGTTGGCATCACGCGAAAGAAGTCATTAATGAAGAATCAGGAGTAATGTCCAAAGGCGCTTGCATATTAGGCGTCTAGAAGGAAGGCATATCTGGGTGGGCACCTGTAACAGAGGCAGCATCAGAAGGTCAGACACCGTGCGTGCATGCTCAAGGCAGCGCAGGACCAACGAGGCGCCGGACTCTTATCAGGCGTCCTTTTAGCCATCATCGAGGTGACACCGTCAACTTGGGATGACCACCTTCTCTTGCTGGGCCTTACCGAGACTCGTCCGGTATGGAGCCTGGCGTTCATGCAGAGCGCTTGAGCTGCACCCGAGCTTCTATCACAACGGGGATTTTGAGTCCGAATCATCGATATCCTTTTTTTTTGACGTTTACACGGCAGTTTAGCACACTGAAGGTTCCGGAATTGGCTCGGTGGTTGCGTCGCGTCTTCCTCATGCTTTTGCCGCGCGGAGCGCAACGCTCTTCAAGTCTTCAGGCATGTGTATCCGTATGGGATCTACGTCGGGCTGTGCCATGCTTCTGCTTCCATATATCTCTTTCATCTTTGGGTCATCAATGAATAGCGCTGCCTTTCTGGGACGTTTGCGACTCTTGGGTCGTCGTCGTTCCTCACGGTCACACAGTTCTCCTCGCACCCTCGTCTGACCGAGGAAATAAACACTGATATTGACAAATGCATCGTAATAGGGCCCGCTCGTTGTCCGACTGACAAATCCAAAATACATATCCATCCGATAAAAAATGGAACGAGTCCGTCAACGAAACAAAAACGGTGCTCGGGAGGAGGGGAGGGAAATAGTAAACCAAGACAGCCCTGTGCCCACAGCAGAGCCATTTCACCGTGCGAGGGTCACTTTTGCCACTATGGGCTTTAATGAGTCGTCCGGTATGGACGCTGGTGTGCTTTGTGATCGCTCGACCTGTACGCCAAGTTCCTGTCGACGCCAAGGACATAGGTGAGTTGCTCATACGCCAGTTTGTTTGGGGCGAGAGACAGACGAAGACTTACAATGATGGAACCGGTGTCCAGCAGTCTTGCCGTCGTGACCTTTTCTCCGTCAACCCAGGTACCATGCACTGAGTCTAAATCCTTTATGTATATCTGGAAAATATGGAATGAGGGACTGAGACAGAATGCTGCTGCAGAGAATGTGAACGAACGTGTCCGTTCTCAGCATAGAGCTCCGCGTGCACGACGCTGATGGGGAGGTCTGTGAATTCGTCTCCTACGATTGCGAAAAGGCCGTTTGTGGCAGCGGCGGTTCCGTTTCCTGCGATTTTCTCCCGGCCCAAGATTGCTGGCCCTCCATTCAGGGCAATATACTTGGTTAAGAACGGGGCACTACCGTCTACTGGCGAGAGGCTAATCGTCTTGCTCAACATAAAGTTCATTTTTTTTTACAGCGGCTTTGAGGCACAGTCGGGTATTTGTATAGCGGGGGAGGAAGAGTGAGTCTGGATGGACGGTGAAGTTTGACCAGTAATCTTCGAGGTTTTATATATCTTACGATCTCTTCTTATAGGCGCTCAGCTCAGGAAGATGGCGTCGGTCCAGTATAGGCTATCAATGGATGGCCGGTGAGTAGGAGAATTTTGACGGCACGCCACATATGTTTCTCTGACCTCGGAGACTTCTCATACCTCGCTTCATCTTGGCTTCGACCTTCGAATTCTGGCATGTGCGTGCAAGCCATCTATTACCCCTCGTGGCTGCCCCCAATTGAGCCCGCACGCCGCGAGGCAGTTCTTGGGTGTGTCAAAGAGGTAAGGATCGTGAAAAAGAAGGAAAAAAATGCTCGGTCTGGATTTAAGGAAGGCCCGAATCGGAGTGCCATAAATGTGCTCTTGTTTAAGTTGTGCCGATCGTGCATAGCGATAATTGGTCGCCAACGATGCGCGGATCACCGATGGTATCGAGATTGAAGATGAGAGATGGCTGACTGACCTCGTTCCTTACACGAATACAAGGAGATACAAGGTGGTCAACTTCGCTCAGGCCGCCGCGTAAATAGACATCCACATGGATCGAATAGGGTGCGTAGCGGGTGCAAATTCTTGGCGCCGTCGCGTGTTCATGTTCGTTGTCTACGTTGTCTATGTAGCAGCGAATGGCTACTGATGCATGGTAATTGTTGTCAAAAGCCGTTGGAATCGGATGAGGGAGACATTTAGCCTAGTGTACAGGTGAAAAGAGTATCGATACATGAATCATAAAATGAAGTTTCGGGTGACATTATTGGAGGACGACGAAAAGGGTTGAGCACTGTAGATTATACTAGGATGGTCATTGGAAGGCACGACGGGGATAAAGAGCGGAGTACTCACCTCATCAGGTACTGAACAGGACCCATCGGATCCCCTCGTAGAGTGAAGTCCAATTCACATTAGTCCCCTTCCTCTGCCTCCTTCGTACGGGTGCAACCGTAGAAGCTTCAGTACCGGCGGTATCAGATATCCCACCGAAATACCCAAGAGCAGCATGAGACTAACTCCGGCTTTCGACCTCGGCCACCCGGTCCCTTTTCTCTTCCAACGCAAGTTCCATGGCCTTGAACGCATTCAGCGAGACGCTTCTGTACGGCTCAACAGCGGGTGACGTCCAGTCTTTGCGTGTATGGACAGGCCATTGGGATTCCGGTATGTGCATGGATATGAGAGAAGCGCAAAATTTGTCCAGGGACTTCATATAAGATTCCATCGACTCCTGGTATAGATCATAAACGCAGATAGCGCATCCTGACATGCAGCATTCTTTACACACAAGTTAACAGCACAAACTACAAACCACACTCAGAAAGTGAGCGTACCATCTGACTCTGGAGGCTTAGGTTCTTGGGGTATCACCAATCCCATGAATGTTTCTGAAGCAGCTGGCGAACCCGGGCTGGGTAGTAGATCCACGGGTAGAGGAGTAAGCGTACGTTCGCCTGACTGACGGAGGGCATGCGACAGTGCTCCCTTTTCTCGAAGACTCTTTTCGAGCCTACAGAAACGCTCGGAGAGATTCTGGCCACCTCGAATCGGCCGTTTCAGACGCTCTATAGGCGAAGGTGACTGGTAGGAAGACGTAGAAGCACATCTATTGCATGGCAAGCGAAAAGGATTCAAAAGTGGACGTCGTATACAATAACTGATTGTCAGAAAGCGTGACGGTGCCAACATGCATGAAGGCCGGTGTGGAGAGGTGTGAAGGTGCAAGTTGCTTAGTCATGAACTTCACCGCAACTTCTCTCCGACGTCGACAGCTGGCAACCCTAGCTGGTCACAAGTTCCACTACGGGTACTGTCAGTTATACTTACTGTACTTATCTTGGGACGTGGGCTTTGGACAGGGAACAACAGACCTTCAATGTTCAATTACATTCATGACGAAGCGTACAGCGTAACTTTGGCTACCTCATATTTCGTACGTGTATTTTCCAGCTCCATTAGCAGCATTTCATGGGATTGCGGCTCTAGTATGATATGTGACACCATGCAAGTTCGTGAGCGTTTCTGTGTATTCACATAGAAGATATAAACACCATCCCGGATATACGTAGGAAGTCAAGCTGTACAACGATGTCGCCGAAATTGTGAGCATCTTACGTTCTCAGATTCTTTTGATCCTGCTGCGTCGATGTCCAACTTCCTCATAAATTAACTTAAGTGTGCCCCCGAGGGTTCATGAGAAGAATATCTCCGTGAATCGGGAAGTGTGATCGCTGTATATCGGTCAACTGGGGTGTCGGCGACGACGATCTCCATACTATTTAAGGAGTATCATCGCACATAGCGCCTGAGGCCGGGTATACTAACCCCGTGCTCACTTTTCATTTTTCATTAATTAATATCTGGGCTCGATCTAGGAGTACGGCGAAGATAACGAAACACGCACCTCCGTCCGCCTACCAGCCGAGGATGCGGTAGTAACGTTATCATCCACATTTCGAGCTGTTGCCCAACTGCTGCCCCCTAATACTCCATTGACCGAGTACAATAATGCCGAGGATGTACGATCAGAGTATCTTCATGCTTTGATCAAGTACAGTCACCGTGATTTTCGACCGCTCCTGGTAAGTAAAAGCGCCCACAATGGAGTCTTGATTATATCTTTTTTTTATTGGTGGAACTGAAGATACGAGGATCGGAGCGGCTGTATGGTGAATATTTTGTCACAGTGTGTATGCCTTCATCTATCCGAGTTCACCCTAACTACCATCGCCGTAAGATCGACAATACTCATTCTTGAACAATGATAGCCTGCTATCTACATGTTGGAGGATGTCGCCATTAGGCCTCACAATTCCCAGAGGTCCCCTTAGATAAACGGGAACTCGCGACTGATAGTAATAGGGCACAATTCTTTTACAAGTAACGAGTTTTAGGACCGATAGATCGGATCCGTGTATTCGCAGCAGGCAAGCAGGTTTTCTTTTGTTGCACATCCTCCGTCCCTGCAGATTTCGGTATGAGGGCTGCACTGACTGCTCAGACATAGTATTAAGCGAGGGCATTTTCGATGTGTACTGGAATGGATGGTAGAAAGTCGATCCTTGTAGATCGCGCTTGAACAAGACTGGTCGTGGACATCCCACATTCCCCATGAATTCTGGCCCGGGCTCATATACCGGATTTCCATGAAACGATTCGCAAGGACATCCCCGTAATAAGCAAAAGAAGGAAGCAAATTACAAAGAGCCCGGGTAGGGACAATAAAAAGAAGTATGTGATCAGTCATGCCAGCGCCAATTCCTTACCATACAGTGTTCTGAACACCATATTGTTGTGCCCTTTATGGACAAATTGCAGGACTGTTGCTCCGGATACCATGGAGCGTCAGGATGAACATTGAGCTCGTCTTTGGTAACTCCTTCTACGAGTGACAGTGTCCAGCATGTTGCTATGTTCTGAACGACGTATGGAAGCTTGCGCTTTTTTTTTTGTCTTTTAGATACGGTCACAAGTTGTGGTAAATGAGCAGCAACGGTTTAGGAACTTTTAGGAAGTGCGCCCTGGAAGAGAGCATTAATACAGCAAAATGCCGGGACGGGCCTTCGTACACGTTCATGGTGTCGCAACCGCAATCTTCTCCAAAGAATTCCTGAAAGCCAGAGTGTAGAGTCGTGAGCGGTC
>SGPL01000772.1:0-12559 GCA_004802705.1 Bondarzewia mesenterica
TTTCGAATAGGACGAAGGAAGGGGGAGGGGGAGAATGATTACGGGGGATATGATCGACGAGCGTTAAACGCACCTGGGTCCCTCCGCTCTCCTCGACGAGCATAAAGACTTCTAGACCAGACTCCTCCGTCGCCAATCCTTGTCTTGACTCTTGTTCTTTGAGCGCGCAACCCTCGTTTACCTATCTCCACGCTCCATGTCAGCATATTCAATCCCACCCTTTGACGTTCGTAAAAAAAGGAAAAGCACAAGTAATAACAATAACAAAAAATAAAAAAAGGGGAGGGAATCTGCTCACCAAGATGTGTGGTGCATCGCGGGCCTCGGGGGTCTGGTGTTGAACGATACTGAGCGAAGTGAGCAAGGCAGCCAATTCGAGATCGAGCTGTGTGCGAGCAACGTCTAGGTAGTCAGCTTCCCGTTCATCATAGTTATGGGAATCGAGGAAAATTTGGGATTGCAAGAGAAAGACTATGGAAGGCTCACTCACGTCAGGTCCGCTGGGCACCACAGTCGCCGCCGTCGAAGGCATCATCGTCGGCATCGGCATCGTCTCCATCATCATAGTGGAACTCTGCTTTCTCGGTGATTTACTGTATGGATGCTCAGGTTTCTCGCGATTCGTACGAGCGTGGTGGGGAAGGGAAGGGGGGTTCGTGAATTCGGAAACAGTGGGCGATCGCGGTGGGGGTGATGATGGGGGTGATGGTATCTTTTATAAGTTTCTTTTATAAGATACGCTGGTACCCCAGGCCCGCCGATCTCTAATCGAATCGATTGTGGTTAGTACCGTACGCACCTCAGGCCACGCTTACCGCGCACACGAGGATACCCGCCATTCTGGGTGTCTTTGCCCTCGTTTTTTGATGTCACGAGTTTTCTCGAGTACACGTACATAAGTATCGGATGGTGCCTCGAGGAGGACGCGGGGTGACAATCTTGTTCGTTGTTTTGGGGGAGAGGGTGCGTTGTGGCATGGGCCCTACTTGGCCCGAGGGTTACCGTTATGTATATAGAACGAGGTGGAGGGTCAACGGTTAACATTTGTCGCGTTGATTCGGTCTGCAAAGGAACGTTGATGCATATGAATGTGATGGGCTCGTAGCAGGCATGGCTTGGGCGAGGCGGGCTTCAGATCGGAGTAGCCGTACTTCCTAAGGGAAGAGCTACGGGACCAATTGTCCGAGACCGTTGTTACATAGACTGGATGCGCCGTGGCCCATTGAAAACTCAGAAAAGGACTTGGAAAGGAAGAAAAGGAAAGACTGCGACGCACGACATAAGACGTACGAACCCTAGTATGACTCGGAAGGATCTAACAGGATCTAACGCAGGATCCAACATTACAAACTCAGCGATGATGGTCTGCAGAATGGGTATATGCATGAGTGACGAGTGAGTGAGTGAGGGACCGTGAGGGAGTTAGTGAATGAGTGCGTGCGTGCTCGCAGGCAGCACACTGCGTATCCTGTCCTGTACGCGCGCGCTGATACATAAATATCCGACGGCACGATAACACTCTATATCGACGTGAAAGAGACGACGCAAAAGGGCGCAAGATGGAGAAAACGTTTGGTCGGGTCGAGCACACCCAACATCAGCATCCAAAATGCCACATCAGAATCCCGGGTAATAAGCCTGTACGCAGCAGTTAAGTATAAGAGCACATCCACTCATGCATTATCCACTCCCCCCCCGGCCGTTTTTGCCTCCTCAATGCTTAGAGCACGAGGCCAACAACAAAAAGCGGCACAGCGCCCAACACGCCGACCGTGAGTGCGCGATCGGCCGATGACTTTGATGACGCGGACGCGGACGCGGATGTGGTGGTGCGGGATGCAGTGGAGGATGAGGAGGATGAGGTACTGGTGCTCGTCCCGTTCAGCCGTATCGCGTTGCGCTAGCGTGCGGGTAGAAGGGTGATATTGGTCAGTAAAAATAGATTGGGGCTAAAGTAGGCGTGAAATGAGGAGGGAATGAAAAGGAAGGAGAAACTTGGAGGCGGTGATTAAGAGGAGTGATGGTGGGACTATATAAATTACACCTGACGACCAGGCCAGGCCATACCAACGCGTGCGGATGCGCATCTGCGTCCAAAACGTCGTGTAGAAAAGAAAAGAGAAGTAGCCGCAAACGAATGAGTAAACAGGTAAGAAACGATCTCCTTACCACGAACCCATCCAACGTCTGCCCCGAACTCTCATTATTGTTGATCACACCGACACCACCCTGGCCACACGTGTTGTAATCAAAGAACCACATGGTCTGATTGGTGTTTTGCGGGAGCATGGGAACGGCGAGGATGGTGACGGCGGTTCCGTTGGGGCCTGCGTCGCGGAACGACGAGTCAAAGCCGTTGAGGGTGATGTTGGTGTCGTGTGCGGGGACGCAGGGTGATGCGAATGTGGATTGGGTGGCCGTGTGGTTGCCTATCGTGACTGTACGCGCGCGTCAGCGTTCAAGGGACATGTATGAGGAAGAAACAGAGTCGAAGTTGAGTGAGGGGGTTGAACTCGTTTTATGCGCAGTGGTGTAGGTGAAAATCGGAGGGACGTACAGTTGAAGAAGACGGTGTCCCCGAGCGCAGCCGTGACGCGCTGGGGCTGGAAAACGGCGCTCACGTTGTCGGTCGTGTTAAGCCCGACGGTGAYGACGAYRTCTTTCGCCASGGCAGCCRTCGCTGCGAGCAAGCACTGCTAGGTCASAAAYRTCAATTMTRCTCTGMTTATTTTATTTTATTTACTTTGGGGGGGAGCCGGTCACTCACCAGGGCAAGGCGGGCGAACATAATTATTTTCCGAGGGGGATTGAGGAAGGGGGAGAGAGAGAGGGCGAAAGAGGGGTTCTTGGGTGTGAAGAGAATTCATGAAGTATATATAATAAGACGACATTAGAGCGTCGAATGCCCTCGTTGCGCGAGGGCGGCGTCAAGATTAACGTTAATTGACGGAGGTCTTGATTCTTGAACTTGTCTTGAACGGCAATGGCGCGGTGTTTTCTGGCGTCGGTGACGTAATCTCACGTGGCGCGTTTCTCGTGGTTCCTCCGTCCGTGACACCGTTTGCTTCCATCTGCCAGTGTGACCACCGTTGTGCAGTATGCCGCCGACTGGCGCTCCCCCGCCGGCTTTCGGTTTGGGTATTTCAAGTTCATTCCGACTCTTGACAACGCATCCGCCCATCACGACGGAAATATCCCCAATAGCCCTCCTCGGCCATTTCACCGTTGACTCCCTCCTGCCGTCTCCGCCAAAACGTATGTACGGTATTTAAAGCACGGTGATCGCTTGTTCACCTCCGAGTTACACTCTGTTCTGACGCGGATATTTGGTGTTCGATGATGCAGTCAGGCGGCAAACTTCGAGCTGAGAGGTTCTCGTCCGAGAGCACTGCTACGTCCACTATGACCGCAGGTGAGCGCTTGAGCCTCATTCATCTTTTCGGTGTTTCTTCGTTGACAGCAGCGACGCGCATCTTGCTTTCAAACTTTCACAAGATACCCATGCCCCGCAATTCCCCATGAACTCTCCTGACATGAAACACTGTGAGTCGTTCTCTCTCTCATATACACATCAGCGCTGACGACCTTGGGCACTTGATCAGTCACGATTTATGCACGTACCCTTCACGCCTCCATGTCTTCCCATGCCGTCTTGCAGATCATACAAATTTGGGCTGACAGGCTTCAGCTCATCAGTGTCGTTGTACGTCCATTTCTCCCTCTCCCTCTTCCCCCCTGTGTTGCTTGTGCTTGTTCTGTTTGGTTCCGTAGTTGGCGATGGTGGTCTCAAAAATTGCATAATTCACCGAGAAAAAGGCGTGCGTGCAGGACCCGTCGACCAGTCGTGACTGTTCGAGTCGTCTGCTGCGCCGGTTCGGTCGTCCTTCATCTTTACCGTTATTGCCTGTGTGCTTCCAATGATTTTTCTGAAAGCATTCACATTCTGGGAAACAGTCGACATTCTTTACCTCCATCGACAGCATCTTACTTTCGCTCGTGAACGCCCTGAAAGATCACACAAGCACTCGAGGGAAGTTGATGGATGCGTGTCTCGCGGGCGCGCTCGTCTTTCATGCCTCCGCCGGTATGTGCATATGTTGTCTTCCCCATCCCTTATTCCTCATTCTACTCCACCCTTTAAACTCACGCGCAAAAACGTCGACAGCAATACTCGCATTCACCGCCTCCTTCGTGCTCATCCGATACAAACTGAATGACGCTCAACATCCAAGCGCTCCTCCACCAGCACCAGCACCACCTTCATCCACCCACCCTACCTCACCCTCTGGATCTTCGAACAACCATACCCAATACGCATATACCACCACCAACGAGAAACTCTCCGCCTCCTCTCCCTGGCCCTTCTTYCCYACCCCTCAATACTCCAGCCTTCACACAACACCCACCTCCCTACACCTCCCTCCCTTCTTCTCACACGCATCTGACCTCCTGAACATCCTCTCCCAAACCTTCGGTTTCGGAATGAGCATCTCCGTCCGCCGCGTGCAC
Source organism: Bondarzewia mesenterica (assembly GCA_004802705.1). Classification (NCBI taxonomy): domain Eukaryota; kingdom Fungi; phylum Basidiomycota; class Agaricomycetes; order Russulales; family Bondarzewiaceae; genus Bondarzewia; species Bondarzewia mesenterica. Next base: position 4,510 of record SGPL01000772.1, read on the forward strand.
CCATTCCACATCCGACGTGCCGCAGCGGGGGGACGACGATGACTCCTCGGGGAACGGGGAGGCCGGCAAACCGGAAGATGGGGATGGAGATGGAGACGGGGAGTCGTTGACGCGGTTATTGACGCGATGCCTCGGGGCATGTGTGATGTTCGCGCTCGCGGGGTTCGCGTTGCTCGTGGTCGGCGTGATGACGTATGTGTGGACCGTGTTGGATAGGAGCGTTAGTATCTTTGTCAGTGTGTGCGTGGGGTTCGTCGGTGTCGTGTGGGTGTTCGCGTTGCATTGAACGAGCGCGCCCCTTTTTTTTTGAGGGCGGGGGATGGCTTTTCTTGTCCACTCATTCTCTCGTTTTCTCGTTTCTGGTCATTGGGGATCCTGGAGGGATTTTTTGGGCTGGATGGATGGGATTTGATTTCACTTGATTTTTTTTTCATCTTGTCGTGTCCAAAATTTCTTGCACTGATCTGTATCATACGTCGGTGGGTTTTTCTTTCTCTTCCTCCTTCCGCTGTGTGATGTTCGTCTCCTCCTTGTTGACTTTCCTAAACTTTCGCAGCTCGCAAATGCATGATTGTTCTTCTGTTTTGGTTTTTGTCCTTTTTTTTTTAGTTCACTTACTTGCTCCGGGCTGGGGATGTTACGTAGTGGCGACGCAAGAATCGAGGTCAAGATCAAGGTCTTGCTGTGTACGCCCAACGCTGATACCTTCTTGAATGAGTTGTGTGAACGTGCGTATACACAGAACCTTTGAAACTCGCCATCGTCACATTTTCCCTCCCACTCCATCTCATCGTCATTCCTACACTTGGAAAAACAACCGGGTGAGTCTCTCTCTCCTCCGCACTCTTTTTTTCTTTCCTTTCCTTGCTCGGCTTCCTCCCTGCGGATAAATGATGAAAAAGTCAAACGTATCGCATCACACCAGTGCTGACGCGAGGTTCGAAAGCCACCACGATCGAACGCTCGCGCGTGATGGAGACGTCCTAGGATCCTAGGACGTTTCTTTGATCTTCTCGCTGATATCCCTGTATTGCAAATGTTCTTTCTGTTGAACACGCGACTCTTGATTTGATTCGATTTAATCTAATTTGTATTTTTTTTTTTTCCAACAGGTTTTCTCGATTTTTGGATGTACAGTGGCTGATGCGGGGCTGTCCCTCCTTTTCTTTATTTCATGAGGTCGCAGGGCCCGCTCGAAAGCGTGTGGAGTCGAGTTCCAGTCGACGCGATGGTACGGCGCGAGAATGGACGTCCGGTGGTGTTCTATGCGTTCTAGCATTGGCCGTATGATGACGTTACGGTGCCCCGTGTCCCGGACGGTGATGGACCCTTGACGAGATGAAAGCCAAAACAGTGGACATACATACACGCGTGATATTGGCGCGAGATATCTCTGTATTGTTTTAAATATCGTGGGGTGCATGTTAATGGTGCGTGGCTTTCGTCACTTCCCCGCGTCTTTTTTTTTTGATTCAATGCTTGAAGGGATGATGCGTTCGAATATACTTTTTGGGGGGGCGAGCTTGTCGAGTGCTCGGTTCGTTCGTCGTTCGGCGTGTGCATTCCCATTCCCGCCACCATCCTGCTCCTCGAACATGTCTGCGGGTCCCAATGGACTGGTGGATCTTCGACGATTCTTGGACAGGCCAGAAGGCGAACTGGATTAGCATTCGTGTTTTTTGCTTTGTTGCTCGGCGCATGGTTGTCCTGCCCGTCTCAGGTCCCATTTTCTTTTTACCCGATTTTTGCCTTGTGATTTTGAGTTTTGTTCGCGCGTTCCGCTAACTCGTCGATCACGCGCTTCGCAGATCTTTACCTTTGGGCTCCCCGCCCGATTCCTCGCGTCTTTTTCGCGATTTTGTCTGCGACGGATGGGGTCAGATGAGGGGTTTTTCTTTTGCTTTTCTTTCCTTGTCGTCGCCCTCCGACGGCATGGGTCGTTCGATTCAGGAGCATATGTCCCGAAGAGATAGATCAACATCGTAAGGACTGATTTATGTGTCTGAAGAGAACGGGTCTGTGTGAGTGTGATGCTAGAGGGGTATTGTTTTGACGGTTCGTTTGCGTGCTGGATGTAGAGATGCTTTTTTTAGTACCTTTACGGACAGTCGCCATGTTGCTCACTTGATCACAACCGCACTGTACATATGGCCGCACCTGGCCATACCCACGTCTCTGCTCCTGTCAGCACGAGCCGTCGCAGCAAGTGGCTCTTCCATGAACGAGCAAGCGCTTAAGCATTTGATGACGTCGTTGAAGCTTTAAGGAAATTTCAAATCGAGCGGCCGATGGCGTGGCCAATGACGTCTGGTTGAGATCTCTTTGTCGGACACGCCCGATGCCACCGAGCTGGTATCCTCCCGTTGTTGGTGGCAGGTTTTGGAGCCTCAGCTTGCCTCAACTTCCACACGCCGTGTCCTGTCCCCATTGTCCTGCGTGGCGCCTGATGTAACTGAGATCGCATTACCGGTATTTCAGTCTTCAGAACCTGTCGAGGTCACAGCTGTACCCACTGCACCAAGTCCCTCCTCAAGACCTCGCGCTTCTACTTCCATCATTTTCCTGTTCTTCTCGTCATTTACACAGGTACGCGATCTTTCACGATTGGCTTCTCCCGGTCACTTTAGCGTCGGTGTCTCATCATGTGCTAAAGTGCCCTTGCTAGTCTTAGAGCCACGGGATTCGAAAGAGACATCGTCGTTTTAGAAATCTTGCGAAATGCATACCCCGCTTCCAGTTCTGCACCACGTCTCCACTGCGTCGGAATGGCCTGCGCCCGTCCGACACATCTCGAAGCTGCTTCAGCGTCCTCTCCCCGCCTATCTTGCCACTGGGCCATACCCCTTCGTCTCTGAACTGGCTTCCGGCCTGTTGCAAGAACTGTCTGACAGCCCTCTTTTGCGGACCGAGCGAGACGAGCCTGAAATTCTGGATGCAGCGCCTCTGTCGGACATGTTGAATACCTTGCTCACGACGGTGTGTGAACTACGTTATCTGGTCGAGGTGAATGACGACTACGGCCCTCGCAAAACCCTCCCGCTGTGGTTCACGATGTTCAAATTTTTGGCTTTTGTATGCTCTAAAGATCTGTGTATCATGTAGGCGCCTTGTTTCCTCTCCTACCCACTGCTCTGACTGAGGGCCTGGTTTCGCGCTTCCGCAGGGGCGACAGGCCCTTCATTTTGCCACGCGCATTCCCGCACGAACGGCGCCCGCGGGAAGTTTTCGATGGACAAGCTACCATGCTCATGTCATACATCGTGGACGGCATTCAATCCCCGTGTCCCCCGTCGCCGACACACGCGGAGGACACGGGAAGGTCTCACTCTACTATTACCCAGTCGAAGCCACCGGTCATCCCAGGCCCAAGTTCGCATTCACCTTCCGACGATGCGGTCACGTCAGGTTACCCCGATGAGGATAGCAGCGCGACGACATCCAGCACTCCCTCGTTGGACGTGCCGTTCGACGCCCACGTGTTGTCTGGCTGCGGCCGGAGATTGTTTGCCACGCTGCCTATCGTTTGCGTGGCGGACGGGGACAACATGGTCTCGCTCCTCATCAGTGTGCTCTACCAGAGACGCGTCTGGGGTATCGACGAGCCCGTGGTGGGGATCGTCTCCTCAAAAATTGGGACCGTGTTCCAGGTGGTCCTGGGATGGCTTGACCTGACATCCGTTGACGAACGGCAGTTGGTGCGTTGATGTGATCCTTTTCTTTTGCTTTTTTTTTTTTTTGCCACAAACCTGTGCTCGATGGCTCATGGATCGAGCAGCCTACCGCCCACCTCGCCTTTGCCGCCAAGAGCTGCGAGGGCGTTCCCTCGATCGGCGTGTTTGACTTCTGTGACCCGGAGTCGGCGCTGGTGCTGGCTCAGTTCATCCTCGGTCTGAGGTCACACATCGACGCCATCAAATCGGCCGCTCTGAAACCTGACTTTCACGACTTGTCTTGGCGGTGCGATGACGTCGATGTGGAGGAGGGGAAGGATGGAGAAGGGGATTGGAAGAGGGGGATCGTGGAATGGGCATCTGGTATCGATGATGTCGTGAGGTTCGAGTTTCAACAGCTACTCATGAGATACGTTGGTCACCGATACCTTTTTTTTTTGCAGGATAGGCGACGACGCGCGTGGTTCTGGTTCTCGAAACGGATCTTCAGAGTCTAGCACGATGGAATCCCCTTCCATCATAAAACCTCCACGAAGCGTTTGACTCGCATAAAACGACGGCGCGAGGCGGCAGGACTAGGTCGGGTAAGTTTTTGTGGTTCTGCGTAGAGATCGGGATCTTTGGTCTATATAGTTGCGCACGTCAGGATCGAATCCCATATTCTAATACATTGAGGTTGGATTCATTAGTTCGTCTCGATCGTGAACGCGTGAACCGCCGTCGTAAATCGGTTTTAGAGTTGAAACTCTGTGACCTCGTACGACCCTAACTACCACTGTTTAGGCTCGGTTTTGAACTCCTAGGTAGAAGAATCTCTTCTGCGCGCCCCGTCGGTTGGTCGATAACATGGTCATCTAAATGCGCATCCACTCCCGATAACGAGACACTTAGTACGTTTGCCTCCGTCGTCCGAGGGACACACAATCCGTCGTGTCAGTCAAATTCATCTCACAGGTCATGGACCGATTGCCATCTTCCATGAATCATTGCCGGGTTCTCTATGAAGACGTGTCGAAATCATGCATTGCTTTCTGGAGATGGGCATACATTAAGTATGTTATGTGATATGAAATTCATCCTCGTCTTGAACTGCGACCTGAGGCACTTCGTTGGCGCATTTGAGTTCGCGTGAGAGTTCCCTTTTGCTTGCAATGTTTCCCGCACCTGGTCGTTCGCATATCCTGGACCCTCTCTAACCCAGTCCGACACAAGCAAGGTATTCGCCGATGCACTTCGGCCCTTTCGAGCTACGGAAGAGTTCTGACGAAAGGGACCGGGGGGGGGTATAAGTAGCGGCACGCGGGCGAGCGCTGGCAATCGTGACTGACGACTCATCCTCTACAATTCAGACTGATCGTGCCGTGTCGTAACGCATCGCCCACGCACGACTGATAGATGGTATATCAGCGTACACTATGCGGGTCACTTTTTGTTATCGTTCCCAAGAGGACCGCCAAAATCGAGGGACGATTTAATATCAAAGGGTCATATCACCATACACGCAATGGGCACGAGTTACTAAACGAATACATTACACAAATAAGAAGGAATAGCATTGTCGGTGGAGAAATCGGAAAGTCAGATTGGTCGTATGTGTGATGTTGGGTGATGAAGTCCGCGATGAAGGGCGGTCCGGGCCATGGACAACTGTACTTGGGTGCCGCGGTGAGAGTCCGATGAAAATAGAATGCAGTGTGTATCAAGGTACTACCTTTGCTGCAAATCAGAGCATCGCATGCTCTGAACAGAAGCTTGAACATTAGGAATCGTAGCGCAGCAGTTTGGACTTGGATCCTTCAGGTTCGTCTCTCTTCGTCCTCAGTCTCAAGGGCAACCTGCTTGGCCGGCTTCTGCGACTTGACATCCTCATCCTCATCATTCTCGTCCGCGTCGAAGGCGAACGGGCCGTCCGCCTCCTGCTTCTCCAGCTCGAGTTTCGGTTTCGGCTTCGGTTTGGCTTGCTCATCCTGCTTATCGCCGTCGGTGGCAGGGGCTTTGTAAGTGCCATTTTCGGGTTTGCTTGCTGTGTCTTTGTCTGTTTGTGATGATGCAAGTTCGGCAAAGTATGCTTCCTCGAGAGACTGCAAGGACATAATTATGACCGCGGCGGTAACAAGAAGGTTAGGGACAATACATGCCTTGATCTCAGCATCTGGAAGAAGAGGAGTATATTTCCAGATCTAAATATATGAATCAGGCAGTCGTTAAGTGACTCGCAAAGAGGCTAAATGAAAAGCGACTTACCATTGGCGGTATACCACTTGCATGATCGCTGTATAAGCCTGAACAGGATGAAATGAGGAACTCCTCAAGATTGTATTATACCTCATGGCTCACCGATTGAGGTGTATAGATCCGATTTGATGCCGACGATGTACAAGCCGTGATTCCGCAGGAGGACACGCATAACCTTGACAAACCATAAGCTCAAGACTGACGCTTAATTGTCACAGGTTCCTCACCTCCGTAACAGCGTCCTTATCGTACACATTGGGAATGCAGATGAACAAAAGGTGTTCATAACTCGGCGTCTCAATTTGTGGGCAGGTAGCCACTGTGGCCAGGGACGCGGAAGTGGCAGACAACGGACCAGATACGAGCGAAGCTACATCCGGAAATATCACCATGATCAGACTGATGACAGTGACGAAGGGGTGTACGAACTGGCGACAGTGGACCATATCGTGTCAATTTTGTCAGAAGGGGCAAAGATGAGCCTGTTCAATGAGTGCATGTGAGCACTAAGTACTCGCAGGGCACAAGGCGATCAGCGTCCAAATGAAGCATTACCATTTCCCAGATACACAACCGTGACTGATAGAAATCTCCTTCAATTTCTCCGTCGCAGATACTCGTTCCTACGACTTCCTTGAGGGATACATGCTTGCTAAGCGATACCAGAGTACTTACTGCTTCGAGGAGCTCCTTCTTGCTTTTCGCGCCTGTTTTCTTATTTGCACGGATGGACTTGTTATTCTGTAAATCATTATGACACACCCTTAATATGATAATCGTAAAGGTTTCAGAAGAACTGACTTTGATCCGTTTGATCTTCGCCGTAACCTCTTTCACTGGTGGGTATAAAGTTTCAGATAGAGGACATTGACCTGCTCGCTGAATATGGATGCATACATAGCTCCACAGCCTCCTCTATGGCTGCTGCTTCATCCACATCTTCTGCACCCACATCTTCTGATGAGGCTTGGGACCCTTGTACCGATATCCACTTGGGTACGAGATCATCAAATGAGATCAGTAGAAGCAAAAGAGGAAACACACTGGATTGGTACCGTCATTTTTCATTGATGGCTTATACTGCAAGATCATGCATCGGCAAGCGTGAGACACAAGCACATATGAAGAAATGGGGCGTTGTATGTAACGAGAGGCTTACTTTGGTCAGAAAGTCCTTCAGCGGCAGATCCGACGCGCTTTTTGGTGACCATGAGTACGGGTACGGACCGTACGGTTGATAGGAAGTCCATGAATACGGTTGACTGCGCGGGGCAAAATGCCGCCTCGTCGAAACTGGAAAATGGCAAAGACAAATTTGAGTGAGTACAAGCATTCTGGATGATTTTTTTGGGTTAGTACTACTGGTGTTTTTTGAGTGTCTATCCACCATTCTGACAAGCGTCCTCGTGAGATTGAGCATGATTTATCGCTTTTTTCGAGTTCTTCCTGAACTACTAGGAAACTTCATACATAGAACGATTGTCTTCTGTGTGAGGTCTGCAAAGGAGACTATAGGAAGTGAGGCTCACTGAAAGCTATTCACCCAACAACTTTTTGTCGAAAGTCTCGTTACGTAATCAGAATAAGCGGGACAAGTCTGCCATCGACACTTATCTATGACAGATTGCATCCAAACAGGCATTAGGATAAGCCCTGAAATGAGGTTAAGTATATAATTTAAAAAAAAATCCAAATCAAATCCAGATGATGCTTTTAAAAACAAAATGTGTAAAGCACCTCAGGAAACAATCAAAAATCTTGAGATATTATGTCCTAAGATATGTCAATATCAAGATAAGGTTATTCTGAGACGAGGAATATATTAAAAAAGAAGATAAACGGCAGGATTCAAACCCTTAACCTTCTGAGGTATCACGTGGCCATCACGAATGATTTACCCATAACACTACCATAGCATATTTAGCTGGACAGTGAGTAAATTATGTATGTTTATTTTCTTTGTCTTACAGTTTTTGACTGGTCAATGGTACACCCAAAATTTGCTGCCCTTGTTCTTGTTGTAGGCTGGCACACGGACTCAATATTTTTCTCTCACATCTCAAGTATACAGTAGAAGTAACCCATGCATTTTTTAAATTATTTATTGGCGAGCAGTTGAGCGCAAACAATGTCAAAAAACACGA